>APFE030168312.1:58648-119418 GCA_000404065.3 Pinus taeda
GATTACGGGAATTTCTTAAAACTGCCAAAATTGCACTTAAACTCAAACTTTAATAAAAACTTTAGAAATTGATAAATCAAAGTTAAATACCTGTTTAAACACCAAATATTCATTAAAGTGAGATGGATGAGGTGAAAATGAGGGATAAATGGATAACTAGATATGTTTATTAAAGCAAAATGAGATCAAATCTGAAGCCCAACAATGCCCCTCTCCTTTAAAAAGTGTTGTCCTCAACGCTTGAGTAGTTCTTGATGCTTCTGTATAAATTCTTGTCCTCCCATGTGGAATATTTAGCGAGTAAGTTCTTCCACTTGATGAGATACTATGAAATTCATCTATTTTGTAGCTTTCGATTTCTTCGTTCTGTGACTGCTTTAGGTTCCAATACAATTTTTCTTTCCTTGTCAAGTTATCGCAATATTGTTTGAACTGGGATCTTCTGCAACTTTTGAATGAGTTCCCACTCCTTTGGGCATATGGATATATGTAAGGCCTGATGTTTCGAGGAACACTTCGTGGAATAGAATGAATAGCATGATCATGATCATGAATAGGTGGGAGGCCTTTGGGAGTCTCAAATACCTAAATGTCTTAGATTATATCTATGAAAATATAGCGAGACAAGATCTAAAATTCAGAGCCGAGGTTTAGATCGATTTCTTCTCAAATGGGTTTTTGTTTTAGCTTCTGAAACTTCGTAGCGAAACAGTTATAGCGAAAATCCCACAATAACCTGTTTTAGTTGAAATTCTGGAACTTGCAAAAACCCTAACTTTCTCAAATCATATCTCTGAAAATATAGCGAGAAAAGCTCTAAAATTCAGACCCGAGGTTTAGCGCGAGTTCGTTTAAAATGTGTTTTTTCTGCTTCTGAAACATCGTAGAAAACAAGTTATAGCGAAAATTCCATGATGACCTATTTGGAGCAGGGAAACCCTAGAATCCAAATCTCTGATACCAAATGTTATGAAACCATCTATAATACCAAATTTAGGGTTTCTGCAGACCCCCGAATTACATTCCAAACAGGCCACCTTGGAAAAATCGTCATAACTCTCTCTCTGAGCATCATATTCAAATTGCATAAGAAGTTATAGAAATACAACGAACTTTAGTTTACCTAACAAAAACTAACACTGAAGCAAAGGATGTTGAGCTTTGAAAAATTCATATAGTCTCTTCAGAACCAATACATAATAAATTGCTACAACCCTCTTCGGTTTTCAATGATCCAATAGCCGATTTTTTGGATGGTTTCTGTAGTCAAATTTATCCCCCTTTAGATAGTTCTGAGCCTGAAAACATGGGTCATAAAAACTTATTTTTGCAGCCAATATCATTGTCTTGTTCAATAGTGGTTTCATCACAAAGGTCACATGAATATTTGCAGCCTTATCATGAAAACTATAAGATGAAATTGCATGAAAGAAAGGATTTAGATAAAAGTTTGTATTCATGGTATGTAGACCACCTAAAGAAGAATTACAATATGTCAGATAAGATGAACTTTAATGTTCATTCATTTGGGGATCCTTTTGTAGCGTTATTGGAGTTAGCAAGTGGGCCTAAGTTCTTAAATTTTGTCAAAGTTAAATTAGTTTGAATTTTTTTACTGGAGTCATTATTAGTAGGTTTTATATTTTTCTCATGAACAAGCACAAGTGGAGAACTCAACCAATGGATAAAGTGATTGTGTGCTTCGACAGGTTGTTTGAATTCACTAAATAAAGTAGCTTGTGGATTAGTTAGAGTGGGTATGTGTAATGAATAATCTCAACACCGTGAGCATTATTTTCATTTTTGGTTTGCATTTGGCTTCAATTTGAGAAGGTTGTAGGTTAGAGAATATTGCAGTTGGGAGCAGCCCAATGGGTTAGGCTACTAGTCTACAATGTTCTTGGCACCTCATTGGGAGGATTCCATCCCCATTGGAGACAATGTTAGGGTCCTATATTATAGGAACCACAGTCATTTTTCTCTCATTATTCATTTGAGGTCATTTTTGTAAATATCAATGTTGGTTTCATGACTGATATGGTCTAGAGGGGTCTATTTGTCATAATTCAAAGTGTAATGTCATGAGGGATCATCATTAAAAGGGTAATCATAAGGGGTCAAGTTAAATAGGTATAGTGGTCAAGTTGCATCAAGGTAATCATGAGAAAGATTGTGTTGTCACGCTTTTTCATCTTAGGCACATAATTATAGATCTTTTGAGTTATTTTTTGTGTCAAATCATGACTGGTCATGACATCAGCAAGGGTACAACGACCTGCAGTACAAGTGTTACGCTTTTGCCAAAGTGTTACGCTTTTGTTTTCCAAATTCAAAACCGTGATTATCGCCATAAACTCTGCTCTTGATTATCATGGGAGGTTATTTGCATGGTTAGATTCATCCAATATCTCTCCTCTTTATCATTCTCATCAGAAGCTCGGTGTGTGGTCATTCTTATTCGCTGCACAAAGGAGGTAGGGGAGGCACCACCCTTTTGCTCCAAGAAGAAGGTTTGAGGTTTGAAGGTTTTCATTTGGCCTAGGAACATTCTTACAAGTTTAAAACATTGAATGGGTCATTACATGCCATCTACCCTTAGCATGCCAGATGATGGTCGAAGGTAGTATAAGCTTAGAGCGCTACGCTTTTACAAAATCACCGTATTTTCACCATATCTCTTAAAACATGCACCCATTTTCCATGAAATTTTTACAGTAGATTATATGGGGGTGATATGAATAATCCCACTTAATTTGAGGTCAAAATGCTTCATGATTTTTGAGAAAAAATCCACCATAATCTACATCCATTTTTTCATTTTCTCGAAATCCGTGATTCTAATTTGGCTCAATGTTTTTTTGGAGAAGTTTTATGATGATACTAACTTGACGTAAAAAAACCAGCTCAATATGTCTTACGATTTAGGAGATATTAAAAAAAATAGGAGTCGTTGTCCTTCTCTACTGCATTTTTGGGTGTGGAGAAGAACGTTTGGTATTTTGTATGAAGAAAGGCTTGAGGGAGGTATGTGATATGATCATTTTAGTGTCAGCATCATCATCCAAGTGTGAAGCTTGTATAACAACATCACTGACAACTCAAACTATGAAAAGGAGGCAGGGGTGATGCATTTCCACAAAGTGTTGCATTTCTCACAAACCAGTGGTTAAATCTCTTTCACAGCTGAAAACTTAAGCTTATTTCAATACCTTGGTTTTGGATTGTTACCCAATTACATGCATGAGCTGAGAAAATAACATAAAAACCTGTAAGACACCATTTTCATTATCGGTGCGCTTTTTCTTATTTCGTCGCGTTTTCTCCTAATCGTTGCGCTTCCACACAATGCTCCATCTTTTGCACTTGCCATTGTTGAACTATAAAAATTTGATTTGAAGCCTCCAGTATAAATATACTCAATCCATTACACTGAATTAAAGCTCCTTTTCATAAATTTGTGTGTTTAAGAAGTGTTTGAAAGCCCATTTTCTCGTGCGTTGTGCTTATGGCTTTGCGCTTGTTCCTTTGAATTTTCTGCCACCAGTATCAAACATTTGAAAGTTGTTTTAGGGTTTTTCCAAAGAAGGTTTGCGTTTATTAGTTTCTTTTGTATAATTTCTTTTCTAATCATCATAAAAGGTTAATTTGGAGATTCCTTGTCATTACTCTTACACTGGTTGCACAAAACAAGTTTTCCTTAAACCTTAGACTATTCAATGTTGCAAAACAAGCATCATGTCAACTCTAGAGGAAATAACTAAGAGCCAAGTGCTAAAATAATTGGAAGAGAAATATAGGGGAAGATTAGACCTATTCATTGAGGTGGCCAAAATTTGAATGTTGGAAGGGGTGAAGTAACACAATTTTATTTTTTGGCTTTTACCTAAAAAGTATGCTTGTTTATATGGTTGGGGTTCCAGGTGATATTGTTTGGCACAAAGTTCCCCTAACAACCAAATCTAGTTAGAACTCTAAAACTATTTTGAAGAAGCATCTTCGTTAAATTTTGTACTCTAGCTAGCATTAGTGTTTTTTATGTAAAGTTGGGCATTTTGCATTTTTGTTCAAGGGATGATGGAATGGGGTATATAGCATGGTCATTACAGTGTCAACATCATCATTAGTGGTTTCATCTTGTCTACAAACATCCTTGGCCACTTAAACTATAAAAAGAAGATGGTGTTGTGCTTCTGAGACACATGCTATGTTTTCTGCTACAAGAGGATTTTTCGGTGTTTGAGGTTTTGTATGGTAAAGGAAAGATTGTAAAGGGTAAGGTGTTCATATGCAGGTTTATTTGCAAGTGTTGGAGCTATCAATTAGCTCAGGAACCTACTAGAATCCTCTCAACCATCAAGCATTGCACTTTTGCGCTGCATTTTTGCAGTTCTTGAAGTTTGGGAGTTTGTGCAATGCCAGGCATTGCGTCTCGAAAAAAAGTTACTTTTTAGCGACTTATGTTAGTCTAAACATGATGTAATTTGTTTTTTAGGTTTTATTAATTGTAATAAAAAAATTTCATACTCACAAGCTTGATTTGGGGTTGAGGAATTAATGTAAAGTGTTTAGAAAAGATGTATTTGTGCATTCCCTAGTTTTAGGCAGTTATGTGATATATTCTCTGAAAATTTTTCCTGTGTCAGATCTTGATGGTGTTGGGCTTCTTTCATGTTGTAAGTTTGTCTCATGATATTTGCATCTATTATATGTATGTCTTGATTCTTGGATGAGATAGAACTTAATTCATAGTCCATCTAAAGGGTGCTCTAATTTAGTTTTACCAAGTTATCTATGTTTTCTTCTTAATACGACATTCAAAATTTATCTCTAGTTTGATACTCATTGTGTTGCTTCCATTTTTCTCACACTCACCCTCCTACAATGAATTAATTCCATCACCAAGACTGCCTACCTTGCCCCTGTGGAAAAACCCTTTCTCTCTTCGTCTATCACCAAACAAATAATCAATCTGCCATGACTCCATGCCCAATGGAGTTGTCTCCTTTTTTACCAGCAAATCATTGAAAATCATACATTATTGAACACTATACCTAGCCTATTATAAGATTAGTTGAAAAACCTAATTGAGAGAGCCCTCTTTAAGGCTAGAAAATCTAGATTCTAGCCTAAAAGTGGTTTGTGGTTACCTCTGAATTTCTCTCGTTAGCCTATGGAAATTACGTAGTGCTAACACACATGAGAGAATTCCAACTTTGAAAAAACACCTCAAAGAAATATAAATGACTATGTCAAAAATAAAACAAGGATGACAACAAAACAAGGAGTGCAACATACTCATTGATCTTCTCAATCCATAGATCACTAAGACAATACGTATGGAATATGTAAGATGTAGAAATTTAAGAACCTACACTTATTTTAAAGTGTAAAGATTTTTTTTTAAATAAAATTTTCCTTTATAATTTTGAAGGACCATTTTTTGAATAATGAAAATTATTAATAATTTAAAAAGTTAGAAAATTAACTCATAAGTTATATATATATATAATATATATATAATATATATAATATATATATATATCTATAGATATATAAAACATTTTTAAATGTTTTTTTCTCATAGAAAGAAATAAGGCTTTTTGAAATCATCAAAAGAGGGAAAAAAAAAGCAACCTTCATTGAAATAGGTGCAAGTTTATACATTTAGGTACATCATTATATAATGTTCCAAAAATTTCGTATTTCAGGGTAAAGAACACTATCATATAAACATATATATCCGAAAAAAAAAATCATAGTTTTTGCAAAAGAAAGAAAGAAAGAAAGAAAGATAAAATAGTAGTAAACGAAACAAATATGTGAGTTACTTCCAAGGTCAAGAATATATTTTTGGACCTACTCAACTTTTTTTTTTAACCTTGCATGTGCTTTGGTCCAAATCTAGTTGTGTCTCTAGACATGCTCAAGAGATATCAAAGAAAGATGTCGTAGATTACAATTTTTTTAAGGAAGAAATAAGTAAAATTTTTTAAGAAGAAATGAGTAATTTTGTAATTGAGTTATTGTTATCATCCACGTGATTAAATTCATTAGGTCCCATAGATATACAATTTTTGAAATCCTTGTTCTTTTACCAATTCTAAAATTAATTTAAAAAAAATAACTTTGCAAAATTGTTTAAAATTGAACCAAAATTAACACATATGCCAAAAAAATGTTAGAATTCATATCTAAAATCCCACTAACTCATCTCACACGACTAGAACCTTGAGCTGCACAATCAAGAAAATCCCAAGGGAAGTATGTTTGAATGAAGGCTTCATGAATGAGGGAGTGATTATTTTCCCTCGATATTTGTTTGATATCTCTTAGTGTGGATAAAAGTTGTTTGATAAGTGCTTTGATTGCCTTATGTTTTGGAATTTTGTAATGTCCAAATAGGTTTTGAGATTTTCTTCCACATATTTTGTCTAAGGATAACTTGTTCATCAGTATTATTATTCGTTTTGTTTTGGAATTTGTAATTTGCAAATAGTTTTTGAGATTTTTTTCCACATATGTTGTGTTCAAAGATAAATGTTGTTTTTTCTATTTGGCTGATTTCTTTTTATACTTCTTTAAAAAAAACAATAAATGAATAAACGAGAGACTGATTCAAATTCAACTCTCTTGTGTTTTGTAATTTGCTAATAACTTTTGAGATTTTCTTCCACATATTTTGTGTCTAAGGATAAGTGTTGTTGTTCCATTTAACTTATTTCCTTCCATATTTTTTGGACAATGAACAATAAAAGAATAAATGGGAGCACATAAACAAAATATATTTAGGAAAGTGGTTTAGTCTCCATATGTTGTTCCTCCATCTGAAGGGAGCCAACGCATCAATACTAACATGTTAATGGGGTGTTATAAATACACTTTAGTACCAATATTTGGACTATGAATTTTAAAGTGATTATAATAATTAAATTTGTAATTTTGGTGAATTGTTTTGATAGATTAATTTTCTCTTTTAAATAAGTTATATTCCATATGAATACCATGGGTCAATACCATGGATTTTCAATACCATGGCTTTTCAATACCATGGGCATTTTTATTTTTATTTGATTTTTATAGGGTTTTTTTTTTATTCCTTTCTTTTATTTTGAGAAAGTAAAATATTTACATTACATGAAATATTTTCTTTAATTTTTATTTTTATGTAATTTGATTTAGTCAAAACGTCAAACATTTCGTTACAACATCTCTACTATATTTGGCTTGAAAGTGACTCTTGACAATATAAATTAAATTTAACCCTAAAATTCTATATATAACTTATAATTTATAATAAACTAGGAGTTTTTACAACGAGCGTTTTTTCCCATGGTATTCTTGAGCCATGGATTTGTCCATGGTATCTTTCTCTAATATAACCTATTTAAAGACGTAAAATTGCAATGAATTTTTATTGTTATTAGTTTTTGGATTAGTCTCATATGTTTTGGAATAATAAAATTTTCTATTTGGTTCAGGGACACTCGAGATTGGAGATTGGTGATTGCTACATAAATGATGGAGCTTGCCTTGGTTCAGGGACACTGGAGATTGGATGGATCTTGCCTTGGTTCAGGGATGCTAGAGATTGGATGGAGCTTGCCTCCTTTCACTGACACTAGAGATTGGTGATGAGCTTGCATTGGGAGATTGGATGGAACTTGCCTTCGTTCACGGACACTAGAGATTGGTGATGAGCTTGCATTGGTTCAAGGACGCTGGAGATTGGATGGAGCTTGCCTTGGTTTAGGGACACTGGAGATTGGTGGTTGATTGGTGATTGCTATGGAGCTTGGCCCTGGTTTTTCCCATGGTATTCTTAAGCCATAGATTTTCCCATGGCATCCTTCTCTAATGTAGCCTATTTAAAGACATAAAATTCCAATGAATTTTTATTGTTATTAGTTTTTGGATTAGATCTGAATTTGAATTTAAATGGGTGGTCTGACCTTGTGTGGGATGTATTTTAGATTTCAGAAAGTATTTGACAATTATTGAAAAATTTTCACCGTGAAAATCGTGTGTTATAATAAGTAAAATGACAAAATGACTTCCAATTTTAAAGTTAAATCGTCAAAATCTCTAATACCTTAAGTGCAAGTAAAGATAGCCTATAGTAAAATATTATGAATATTATAATACCTCATTCAACTATATGTACAAATTTTAGTACATTACATTAACTTTATGTCAATAGATTGGTGAGAATTTTAACACTGTATTTTTCTCCTATTTATCAAGAAACCAAACCCCTATGAATGGAAGATGGTTGCTATAGATTTATAATTAGTATTATTTTTCCTTTTTTGTTATGGGATTCTCATTCTGAACTTTTGGGGTTCACAAGCTTGTTTAGTTATCATCAAGAAATATTGGGTTTCCATTAGATCTCAAATGTGCACGGAAATAGTAAGTTCACAGTTCCATCCTCATTCTGAACTTTTGGGGTTCACAAGCTTGTTTAGTTATCATCAAGAAATATTGGGTTTCCATTAGATCTCAAATGTGCACCGAAATAGTAAGTTCACAGTTCCATCCTTCTATGCATCCTTGCCTCCTTGCACAAGAATCGGATGGTGAAGAAATCTTATGATCTTATGAGCTCTTAGTGCTTGCCATGCTAAAGTGGGACTTCTAATTTTCTCCTCAACAGGGAAGTTATAAGAATTCACCAATCCCATGTGTGTTGATGAGTATCTTCCCTAACTATTAGATTTATATTTTGAATTCACCAATCCCATGTGTGTTGATGAGTATCTTCCCTAACTATTAGATTTATATTCTGCATAATTCTTTGGAATGTTTGACTTCTCTTTTATTCGCTAGACTATTAATGTGATGAGTATGTTCCCTAACTATTAGATTTATATTCCGCATAATTCTTTGGGATGTTTGACTTCTCTTTTATTCACTAGACTATTAATGTGTATTTCCCTAGACTGAATGTTTGATTTCTCTCATTATTATTTGTCACTCTCTATTTACATAAAGTAATGAAAACTTTTTAGGGATAATTGTAAAGCTATATACTCTTGAAAGTCCCCGTCATTATTTCAGATATAACATGAATACTAAGTTAGATACATATTTGATTATCCTTAGATATATTTTTTATTATAGTTTCACAGTTTCGCATAGATGATTCATTGTTATACATATATCCCCATAAAATTCTAATGGGTTATAATTATTGCATCCTTATGTTGTGGCCATTGATTATATTGCAACTTCAAAAGATATAATTCAGTCGTTGATTAAGTATTGATTATATTGCAACTAAAATTTGAAGAAAAATTTGATCACATACAAATTTATTATATATATATATATATATATCAAAATAATTTCATTTTTATAGATCCTGCTAAGGCAATTTGACATCAAAACCTTTTAGCAACTTTATAAACAGTTTTATTTTCTCATTTCATTTTATTTATTTATCCAAAAGATATCCATATCTAATAAGACTGCAGCAAGAAAAAATTGAATAGAAAAAAAATATATTCTTTCCATATAATAGCTTTAATCATTTTGATAATTTCATCTTTGCGTTCCATAATTTTCGAACAATCTGTCCAATATCATCCCGCTCTTCATAACACTGTAAATAACCATATACTCTAAATAAAAAGGTTTATGTCTGGTATCCAAGATGTGCCCACTTGGATTTCGACGCTGTAAAAATCATTAATGTTATGGCCGATCTGTCCTTGTAAAATATTCATAAAATCGGATGCAAAATTTATGGCCAAATTGTCATTGTAAAAGTTATGGCCAATATTGAGTGATTCCTTTACAAGTCCCTACCAAACAAGCACCTCTAACAAGAAATGAACAGTAATGCAGAGAGATCTCCAAAAACGCGGATAAATGTTATTTTTTAACCATAATGAATTAACAATTTATTGGTTTCATCTTTGAAATTCAAGAACTCGAACAAATATTTAGTTTTAACCGTACAGATTCAAACAAATATTCTCTTTAGGCTTAATGAACTGGTCATGGATTCAAACAAATATTTCTTTTATCCCAAATGAATTTGTAACTCATTACAGTGATCCGTAAATCGGCCACATGTTAACTAACTTAACCAGTTTGCATGGCTGGCCAGCATTCTGCAATAAATGGCTCCGCGGCCCCGGACGAGTCGGGATAGGAGCCCGGGGCCATTTTTCTATTCGTTTCCCATTTGATTCCTTACGCAAAAATTCCGTATTATCCGGGGGATTGAGTAGATCTCTACGTCTATAAAAATTCTAAGCCGTCGTTGTTGCACCTGCAAAGCTTGGGTACTGTGGGAGAGACTCTGCAAGCGGAAGGCGCACAAGTCATCATCCACAATCTCTGCATTTGATCTGAACCTGTAGTGCACTGTGCAAATCCATTTGCATTGCACTGTGCATGTATGCACGCCAAATTTTGTAACATGTATATAGAAATTATAGTCTATGAAAACAATTGCCCTGTTAAAGGACGTTGACGGGCCGGTTTGGAGACAACCCTGTTAAAGGACGTTGACGACGGATTTGAGGGAGATGCAGGAGTTTTACATTGCCCCGAACTGGTGCACTGACGATGGAGCTGGTGTGCCTTGCCCACCAGCTTGTTTATTATATGGGGCAATGTAAAACTCCTGCATCTCCCTCAAATCCGTCGTGAACGTCCTTTAACAGGGTTGTCTCCAAACCGGCCCCGCCAACGTCCTTTAACAGGGTTGTTTCGAAACCTCCACCGTCAACGTCCTTTAACAGGGTTGTCTCCAAACCTCCGCCGTCAACGTCCTTTAACAGGGTTGTCTCCAAACCTCCGCCGTCAACGTCCTCTGCAGGGTTGCCTCCAAACATGTTTGACGCAACATCTTCTCACCATCATAATCGAGAAGATGTGAAGAGCCGTCCGGCGGAGCAATTTAGGTCAGCAGCAGCAGGTGGTGCAAAAGAGTATTCAATTTGGCAAAAGAGTAGTTATCTGGGATCATATCAACTTCCTCCATCGCCTATAGTATATAGAAATTATAGTCTATGACAACAACTGCCCATTTTAATGTTTTAAAATTAGACGCATTCCAACGGCTGCCAAATGTGAAGCTTGTTTTCATATATAACATCTAAGTAGGTGTTTGACACTCCCCTCTTAATTATTTTAGGTATGATTGTGTGTTCATACTTTTACCGTCTATGAAAGTGAGTTGAATTATCTCACAATTTTGAGATGTTCATATTAAGTTTTAGATTCATATGGTTTATAATGTGCTTTTAAATTTAATGTTCTTTGAAGGAGGTCTTGCTGAAAATTCCCAAATCAAAGGAGCAGACGAGACAGATAGCAAGAAGCAGCGGAAGACCCTATACAAAGGTATAAAACGACGCAGAGGAAAATGGGTTGTAGAAGTTAGGGATCCCATCGAAGGCGTGAATGTTTGGGTTGGTAGCCATGATACACAGTTAGAAGCTGCTTTAGCATATGATGCAGAAGCCAAAAGGCGCAGAGGGAAGAAAGCCAGGCTCAATTTTCCTGATGAGGCACCTCCCAAAGAGCCTCATTCCATAAATTTGTTTGATGCTAGATCACGTTGACATAGTCAAAATTCTGCAAACAAACGTGAGCCATAAAAGTCAAAATTCATAAACTTTATGGCTTTTCATGCTCAGCCAGGGGAACACTAAGAACTACGCACAGTCGGCATAAATGCCTGTTTTGAACTTTGTTTTGGAGTTGTGATATATGGTGCTCTTTTAGAACATTGTAGTGTTAAAATACAAAATTTATCTGATAAGTTTTGCTTTCATCGACAGGCAAAGAAAATGCTATGATTACTTGCTTTTGAAATTTGAAGTAACAGAAAAACACGGGTAGAATGATTTACTTTTGCATCACAATTTTAACTATCTTTTTATCTTGTTGTGTTTAGAGTAGTTGTCTAATTCAGTATGCAAAAGATGTGGTAATAAAAACATAAATATTTGGTTTTGATAACTTTGTTGATTGTTTTTAGGTTGCAGATTTTGATAACTTTGTTGGCTGTTTTTGGGTAACAGATTTTGATAACCCAAGGTTTTGGGAATAATATTTGTCCTGATAAAAGTTAAATAAGTATGAGAAAATCTATTATAGAATGTAAGTGTACCAATCTGGTTAATAAAGTACTTCATTGTATCTGGATAACCATTTTTAAAATCTAGATCAGGTTAATATAGTACTTCATTGTATGTGGATAACCATTTTTGATGTGAAATATGTAGAACAATTTTTCATGTGAAACTGTTTATTATTTCAAAATAAGATTGACCTGTGACAGTGAACTTCAAAAAGAAACAATGCAATTCTAGGAAATACTGCGGCTTCTTTCATGACTTCTTCTCCCAGTCATGGATTTATCTCTAGCAACATTGATCTCACTATCTCTAGAAACAGGTGGTATTGAATGACTCTGTCTACTGCGTCTGATTGGTTGATTAGGGAGCTTGAATCTAACTCCAATGCAGAACATTGGTCTTCATCCCTTATTTGCCAATCTGAAGCCCATTTTGATTTTCCTGAAGCTTTTTTATTCTCAGTGGGTTTGAGGTTAGAAGATCTTCTGGAACCGCCGAGGCTTAGTTTTTGTAGTGATTTGATGAGCCTCTGAGCTATGCCACCACCTCCACAGACTTTGGTAACTGAATGTAATCTCTTAAGATCTGGGTTCTCCCTTAATTTATCAGAGAGCTCATCTTCTGCAGTCACACTGTCACTATTATTTTCTTTTTCTCTGATGCTACCATTGACTTTTTTCCTCATGCATGCCATGTCTTCTTCAAGGTTTCTAAGTCTAGAATTTGTTTCATCCATGTCAGACTTCAAATTGGATTCTTGGCCAATGACTGAATTATGTTTCAGTAAAAGCCCAGAGAAGAATCTCCGCCCTCATGCTTTCTGCTTTCACTTTTGTTTAATGGGTGTGGCATATCATGTGCAGATGGTTTCTTGTTGTTGCTGACGTTTTTTTTTAATGTGAGAGCCCTAGTGCTACTGCTTCTTGGCGGCAGCCTGGTGATCTGAGAAGTGGGTGTACGGTTTGCCTGCAGTTGATGTATGTACATGGCCTGCACTATCATTCGCAACGGCATGAACTCGTTCTGGACTGCATGAAAACAAGTCTCATGTGATAGCTTTTAGCAGTTAAGGGTTTTGCAAATATCCAATCTCTCTGCATTTGATGTCCGTGGATGGTTCTGTGTAATGACTCCACCTTATTAAATTACAGAAATTACATACATCATAAAAAAAATTACGGTAACTATAAAGTTTCTCCACAATATTGAATTCTTGGTATACACTCAGCTCTAGATTTTGTTGTAATCACTATTATACTAGCATCACTAATAAGCACTTTAATTCCGAGGGTTTGGTTTCATGCTTGGTGGTCCACGCAGTTTGCAAATAGACTATAATGTGTGTTTTATGCTTTTGTCATCACCTCGATTGCTGTCACACCCCCAAGTCTAACTGTAACCGAACACTTTCTTTTCACCAATACTTATGTTAGTGGACTACGCCTAACCACTTACTCCTACTTAGTTTGTGTTTCTCAACCAAGTATTATTTCTTTATCCTTTATACCAATGAACACCCATACACATTCATTATCAACAACAATTATAAACTATGAACACAATTGCACATTATAAAGGGAGGGGCAACTCTGTGAACAATGAGTTTTCCCAACAATATATTATACAACAGTTTTTACAAGCTTTTAGAAGTATACTTGGTAAGCCCAAGTTTCATACTTAGCCAATTTTACAATCCAAGGCAAAACTCGGTTGCCTAGCTCGTGAGCACTTCCGCACGGTCATTGCACCACTCACCAACGCTTCGTTCACCTTGTCGCATGATCGTGCTATTTGCCCAACTCGGGCGCACCTCCAAGTTGCCATACACGGGCGCCTCCAACCGAGACACACCTCCGTCCACAATCTCAACACTTCACCAAGTCACTGTGCACACTTGCACGACCGGCGGGCGCTCACTCGAGTCACCAAGGCACCCCTGCCAAGTCGTCGCACAAATCTTCGCACAAACTCGGAACCACACCCATGAACGCCACAATTGTCTGTCACGCGCCACACCCATGCACGCGACACCCGTCCGTCAAGCACCACACACCCGCGCACGCCTTCACCAAACCATCGGGTGCTCCTGCTGGCACCTTCACCCACAACTGAGACAAAGCGAGTCACCTCCATGTAACCGTGCCCAAGAATGGGTGCATCCAAATCTGCGCCTTCCTCTTAGTACTGCGCACTAAATCTGCGCCTTTCTCCCTTAGAGCGAAGAAGATGAGCGAGCGATTTATGGTGGAATGAGCTCCACGCTCATCCAATATATACATATGCGTAGGGCGAACTCTGCCTACCCAGCCGACTCTCCCAACGCCCCAACGCCATTGCAAAAGCTTCAATGCACCATCGGCTTTGCCCACGTTCAAAGGTCGGCCTCCATACATGTTCGCACATACTACCATGCCTATAAACAAGCTTGCTCTCCCTTCCCTTGTGCGCATAAGTATCATCGCAGTACAGGAAGAGCTCACATCCCGTAACTGCAGTCCATTCACCTCGTCCGTCACTCATTCAAGCCTCACCCGTGCACAAGCCCGTTCACCCGTGCACCCAGGAACTGCCGGTCGTTACACTTGCCATGCCTACTGTGAATGTTATTAACTCTACTTGCTTCATCCTGTAAGTGGCTCGGGCAGGTGGTATGGTCTCATCAGCCCACATGGAAACCCCGCCCTCATCGACCGTGCATGATATCTCCCGTGATCCGACAAGGGCGACCTTCTCGGGACTTACGTCTTCTTTGGAATGCGATGAGATTGACCTCATTTGCTTGGCAATTCTCCTACGGAGCCTGCTCTAGTTTTCCCCTTCCATTAGCAGGTCGAGTATACTAGGCGCACAAAATTACATTCAAGTTGTCGGTATTGTTCAAACTCACGGTTTTGCGGCGAACAAGACCTTTTAGGTAAATTGTGTTTCCGTAGAGCTATTACATGCTTACCTTCTTAAACATTCATAGGTGGAAGCGCTACATGCTCACCAGTTGCTCTAATCATGTTTTCTTTTTATGTGAGTTCATGCTGCTTGCAGGATGTTCCGGGTACAACTATGGCTCTTAACTATTTCAAAAGAAGAGGTGCTCCTTTAGTGGTAGTTTTGACATCTCCCGGGTAAGACATGTTTGGGTTGGAATCTTCCTTGCATTGTCCTTTTTTCTTGGCTGTCTCAGTTATTGTGTATTTGTTTTATCAATCACATTAATCGAATACCTTATGGCTATCATACCACGCAGGATGCCTGTTGACTGCCTCGAATCTCTTAGATACAACTGGTGGAAAGGCGCTCCTGCAGCGTAGGGATTTCAAGGTTTCTAAGTAAGAGTTCATCCGAGCCTGGTGCGCTTGAGCTGAAGGATTAAGGTTTAGGGTGATGTCTGGGTCTCGATACTCTGCATATTATATGGCTTCTTGGTCTTAATGACAACATATAGAATGAAATGGTTAGTGTTTCAAGAGGTTATCCTGAAGTTTGTCGAAGGATCTTCCCTTTTCGGGTTTTCTTTTGTGTAATATTTGTTAATAAAGGGCATTGTTCCCTTTACGAACTTGGTGCTTTCTGCTACACAGGAATATCTAGACTCTAGCTAGTTTATTATTTTTGTAATTATACTGGAATTTCCAGGTTGAAGAACTATATAGAATTTTCTCAGTTATAATGTTTATGACCTGGTGCATAGCTGGGACTATGCCTACCTGCATCAGACCCTTTTCTCTGTTGTGTAAATGTAATACCTTTGTTTGGTCATTCTTTTATGCTTGCGCAAATATTTGTTGGGACTGTTCAAATTTGAAGGAAGTATTGCGTTGAAACTATGTATTTTAAGTTGAAATGTGGCCTCGGCTGGCATAGAGTTCTGTTCTTTACCTATAAAATTGAACGTCACATACAGAGTCTTTTGATAACTGCATTTGCGTTTTTGGCTATATTCTTACTGTGCACGATTCTGGTTTGTAAATATCGGAGCTTGTTCATACAATGTCAATGTGTTAATGTTCTCCCTCGGCACCAATTTCTTTTATAAGATTGCCTTATGTTTTGCAAATCCTATGGCTTTATAATCATGAGGGTTTCATCCCTCAAAAGGTTTAGTTATGACTCGATAGGGTTCCACTGTTATGCTCCGGACTCACGGATTCTTGGACTCATCCACAGTTCATAACCCTGACCACGGGGCAGAGCGACCCTTCTTTCGCATACCCCAGACTTGTTATCTTCTCCAGAACATGGTTAATCTGCTTCTACATTTGTCTTTAGGTTACTTACAAACGAGACATCTATTATCAGTTCTTTATTTAGTCATGCATATGAGAAAGCATTTTCCGCTTCCGTTGTTTTATTTAGGAACTGTACATAGTCCTAGGGTTCTTATATTATCATATAGTTCTGATATTTGAAAATACATTAGCCGAGGAGGCCTAGTTCGTTTTTCCTCACTATGGTCTTATCTTTCATTTCCGCATTGAATGGAATTGTAAAAGAATTATAATTTTTTCTTTGCAATAGAATTATTCTACGAGCAATCTTTAGACTGTCAGAATGGAGTTTTTCAACAAAATAGAAATCAACTTTCCACTCTGAAAAGAGTTTTTTTTAAACAGAGAATATAAACTAATTTCTTAAATGAGAATGACCCACCTCGATAGTTGCACTTGCTACGAGTATCTTTTGGAAATAGTAAACTCTGTATATATAGAAAGTATCTGAAACTTGCTATATTTATTTCGGTTATAAACTCTAGGAACTGTTGCTTGCAGAAGAATAACACTTCTAATTCAGTTCAAATACTAGCATAGTCTTCGGTTTGTACCATGTACCTGAGTTGCTTCCAAGTAAGTAACTCTAGAGGAAGAGGTCACCTCTAATTTTGTAGCTAGTCAAACCACCCGACAATGAGATTGTCTTTCTAGACCAAATCTCCCCCTAGCTTGCTCAAAGACATACAATCTTTTGTAGGTTGCTCACGCTCTGCACCCTTGCTATCTGATCATCACCAGACATAGCAAGCTTTTTCCCCTTTTCCACTGCCTCTCTCTACAACGCATTTTTTTCCTCCCCTCACTTCCTTTTCCTGGAAGCGCTCCACGGTTAGGGGAGGTAGTTAGGGTTCTAGCAACTGTTTCTTTTAACTTCCCTCCTCAGAGGTTACAATGATCTCCTCTTCACTAGGAAATCATTTCTCATTTTCATTCAATAAAATAAAAATATTAATTAATTCAAACAGATAATAACCATCATTCTTCAGTTTGTTTTCACTATGGTAAATAAAATATTTACAAGATTATGGTGATATTACATCTCCCCCTCCTGAAATTGGACATTGTCCCAATGTCTTTCAGCCATAAACAACCCTGGGTAAGCCTTTTTCATGAGCTCTTCATCTTCCCAGGTGGTCTCATCAGGCCCAAAGTACTGCCACTACATTTTAACTTGGGTAATAGCTCGTTTCCACAACATTACTTCTCTTTAGTCGAGGATGTTCAGCGGCTTGACTAAGATTTCTCCTTCCGATTCGACCTGAAACATGCAACATCCTAAATTAGTTTTTTTTTAAACATTTAGATTGATCTACCGGAGATAATTCTTACCTGTATACCCTGCCATCTGATTACATGCTTAGGATCATAAACATATTTTTTTAACACGAAAACATGGAAGACATTGTGGACCCGTATATGACTCGGCAGAGCGAGCTGGTATGCTACCGACCCAATTTTTGCTAAGTCTTGAAAAGGTCCACAAAATCGGGTTGCAAACTTAGTGCACCTGCGGCATTGTAATGTGCTCTTTTTTGCTCGAATTCTCACATACACATGATCACCAACTTGATACTCCTTAAACTTCCTTTTCCAATCAGCAAAGTTCTTTTGCCTATCTTGAGCTGCCTTTAAATTTGACCGTACCTTCTTAACCATTTCCTTCATTTCGTTAAGCATTTCGGGACCTAACATCAATCTGTCTTCCAGTCCACCCCAGCTTGAGGGAATGGGACACTTCCACCCGTACAATACTTCAAATGGGCTCATTTGCAATGATGTATGATAGCCATTATTGTATGCGAACTCAACCAAGTGCAGATAATCTTCCCACTTGGTTGGTTGTTGCATTACATATGCCCTTAACATGTCTTCCACCACCTAGTTCACCCATTCTGTTTGTCTATCAGTCTGAGGGTGATAAGCTGTACTGAAATTCAACTAAGTCACCAATTCTTCAAGCAATGTTTTCCAAAAGACCGATGCAAATTTTACATCAGGGTCTGAAATTATTGTTTTTGGTAACCCGTGCAACCTAAATATATTCTGCATAAAAACATGGGCGATCTACAGAGCTCTGTAAGTAGATTGCACAGGTATAAAATTCGTCGATTTACTTAACTTGTCCACCACCACCATGTTGGAGTCGTTATTTTTCTTTGACGCGAGCAAACCCGTTATGAAGTCCATAGAAATGGTTTCCCACTTCCATTCCGAAATGGGAAATGGTTGTAATAACCCCGTAGGGTGTTGGTGTTCTGCTTTAATTTGTTGGCACTCCAGACAACGTGCCAAGTATTCAGCCACATCTTTCTTCATACCTAGCCAATAATATTCTTTTCGGAGCGCAGTGATCATTTTCTGATACCCCGAGTGTCAAGCATGGTGAATTTTATGAAATTCATCCAAAATCAGGTTTTTAATGCTGTTTTGATTATGCACATACAACCTTTTCTTATAATACAACATTCTAGCAACATCCATAGCATAACCCTGCCAATTTTCCTCGCTGGTTGAGTGTTGTGCTTGCTGTTTTATTTGTTGATATGAGGTATCTCATTATGCTGCTTTCTTAATATTTTCTTCGAAGGTGCTTTTCTCTTTACTGTAAGAAATCTCATATAGACATTGTAATTTTCGACTCAAAGCATCCACCACCCAGTTCTCTTTCCCTTTCAAATGCTTGATCTCGAAATCAAGACCACTTAAGAAATCCACCGACCGTACTTGCCTAGCGTTTAAGGTGGGCTGGCTAAAATAATTGGTCAGATTGTGGTGGTCTGTCAATAATAAAAAATTTCTTCCAATAAGATAATGTCGCCACATTTTTAAGGCGTGAATGACCGCTTCCAACTCCAGATCATAAGCAGAATATTTATGTTCATTCTCTTTTAATTTTCTTGACTCGTAAGCAATTACCTTCCCTTCTTGCATTAACACACCTCCTACCCCTTCCTTACTTGTGCCTGTGCACACCACATAATCTTTACTAGGATCAGCGATGCTTAGAGTGGGTGCGGTGCTGAGCAGATGCTTAAGTTGTTCAAAACTCTTTTGGCATGCTGGGGTCCACCTAAAGGTTCTTCCCTTTTTCTGTAAGAAAGTGATAGGATAAGCTACTCTAAAAAATCCTTCTACAAGCAGTTTGTAATACCCTGCTAATCCTATAAAGGATCTGATGTTTGCCACATCCTTTGGTACCGACCATTCAATTATGGTCCTTATCTTTTTGAGATCCACCACGATCCCTTTTTTAGTGATTATGTGTCCCAAATATTATATTTGTTCTTTAAAGAAATCACACTTGCTGAACTTGGCATATAACTGGTGTGCTCGGAGGGTTTACAGTACCAATCTGAGGTGCTCCTTATGCTCCTCCATAGTTCGAGAATATATCAGTATATCATCAATAAAAATCAGCACAAACTTATCCAAACACTGATGAAATATGACGTTCATTAAACACATAAAGCTTGTGGGGGCATTGGTTAACCCAAAGGGTAACACCACAAACTCATAAAGACCATATCGTGTTCTAAAAGCAGCTTTTGATATGTCTTCTTCTTTAATCCTGATTTGGTGATACCTTGATCACAAATCAATCTTGGAGAATATTGTTGCTCCTTTTACTTGATCAAAAAGTTCATCAATACGGGGTAGAGGATACTTATTTTTCATTGTCAATTTATTCAATTGACGATAATCCATACACATGCGAAGGGTCCCATCTTTCTTCTTAAAGAACAATACCAGGGCTCCCCAAGGGGACACACTGGGGCGAATGTAGTTTTTGTCTAACAGATCTTGTAATTGCATTTTTAACTCTCTCAATTCTGGTGTGCTCATTTTGTAGGGTGCTCAGGATACTGGGGCTTCCCCTAGCACCAATTCGATAGTAAAGTCTATGTCTCTCTTGGGTGGCAGTCCGGGAATCTCTTCTCGAAACACATCAGCAAATTCTTGTATCACAAGAATGTTTTCCAATGTGGATGTTTTATTTTTTGAGTTGGCATAACCCACTTGGATGGCATAAATCTGACATACTTTCCTAATGCATTTTGCTAACTAAGAGGCGGTTGTTGGCCGAATCTACACTGGCCGCTTAATTCCTTGCATCTCTTGCCTTCCTCCAAGCTCATCTTTGTAACAGATAGTCTTTGCTTTAAAGTTAATTATGGATCATTGTTTTTCTAACTAGTCCACACGAATCAGTACATTATACGAACCAAGGGGAAGCACGTTTAAATCTGCCATCACTAGCTGTTTTGCTATCTTTAAAGGGCATTTATTGACCTTAGCAAGCACTTGTCTCTTTGCCCTATTTCTAGTTGTACTAGCCAAGGGTCATTAAATTTAATAGGCTACAATTTACAATCCTCCACAACCTTAGGAATAATATAACTTAATGTAGCTCCATGATCAATTAAAACAGTTACAGCAAGCTCTAAGATCTTACCTTCAAATTCCACCATGGTCGGCTGGTACTCTGCCTGACGATCTTCCAAGGCAACATAAATCCTTGGTAAACTATGTCCTACATTGCCGGCTATAGATGCTTCATGGATCTGGGAAACCTGTTCGGTTCCCTTTCGTTGAGTATAGTTTTTAACATAATGAGGCCGACCGCAGCCCCAACATTGCATTCGAGGCCTTGCTATCCCTTCATTGTCTATTTTTCCAGGTTGTTCGTTGATTTTGGACTCATTGGTTGGCTTTGACCTAAGCGGATTCTTCTATATATTTCTGTTGTTTTGCCCTTTGGCAAATCCCTTATTACCACCACCTCGATTTCCTTTATTATTTCCAGCCAACTTGTTGCTTCTCTTATCAATCCACCTTTTACCCAAGATTTCTTCCTTCTGTTTACTTTGCTGGTAAAAAATTCTAGCTTTACATATTACCTCATCCTTCGTTTTTGGATTGTCAAACTCAATTCTTTCCCTCATGTTCAAAGGTAAACTACAGACGAACCTCTGTACTTTAGCCTTTTCCTCTCGAATATAAGGCACATAATGGAGCAATGAAGTAAAATGAGTGATAAAATCATCCATATTTTGTTGTCCCAGTTACAGGTCATGGAATTCTCTTAATTTTTTCATCGTAAAAATGTTCGGTCAAGTATCTTTCCTTAAATTATTTTTGAAAATTTTCCCAAGTTATATTCTGTTCGCTTACTCCTCTTACAATCTTAACTTCTTCCCACCACAAGGTGGTTTTTCCCTGTAATTGGAAAATGGCCAACTGTGCCTTGAGGTTTTGATTGTATTCATATAGCTGGAAGTATTTGTTCATATTAATCAACCATGCCTCGGCTGCTTCCTCCAATTCTCCATCAAAGTGTGGCAGCTTGATCTTACGAAACTCCCCTTGCAACTCTATCCATTGCCTTTTTAATGTCTGTTGCTCGGAAGAATTATCAGATCGTTCTTCTCGTTCTTCCTCCCTTCCTTCTGACTCTTCTGGTTCTGTGTGGTAATTCTGCTCCTTCGACACCCTTTGTTGCTCAGCACTGGGATTCAACGGTTGCTGATTTTGCTTGTCAAATAGGCTCTTTATAATACTTTCATATTCCATGGTTAACCTCGTGTTATCCTCCTGCAATCGAGCCATTTCATTTGTCAACTCCTGTATTGTCTCTAATATTGCCAGATTCGTATTGCGAGTCTCCTCTCCAAGCTATACCCATAATTATGGGTTATTTTCAGGGCCTGTTGCAGGTCCCTAACCCAACATAAACCTATGCGAAACACTGTCTGCTCTTCTCATATTGGCGGTCTTCTGTTTTCCTGTACTTAACATAAGAAAAGTAACAGAAGAAGGGTTAACGCATTAACTGTTTTTTTTTCTTTAAATACACAATAGAAATGGATATAAAATGAATATACTTTATCTATTTATTTCTCGAGGCCACGGTTTTTGAAACTTGGCTCTCATACCACTTGTAATGACTCCACCTTATTAAATTATAGAAATTACATACCTCATAAAAAAAAAAATTACTGTAACTATAAAGTTTCTCCACAATATTGAATTCTTGGTATACACAGAGCTCTATATTTTGTTGTAATCACTATTGTACTAGCGTCATTAATAAGCACTTTAATTCTGAGGGTTTGGTTTCATGATTGGTGGTACACGCGGCTTGCAAATAGACTCCAATCTATGTTTTATGCTTCTGCCATCACATGGCTTGCCATGCCTACTGCGAATGTTATTAACTCTACCCACTTCGTCCTGTACGTGGCCTGGGCAGGTGGTCTAGTCTCATCAGCCCACTTGGAAACCCCACCCTCATCAACGGTGCATAAAATCTCCCGCAATCTGATGATAGCAACCTTCTCGGGGCTTACCTCTTCTTTGGAATGCGATGAGATTGACCTCATTTGCTTGGCAGCTCTCCTATAGAGCCTGCTCTGGTTTTTCCCTTCCATTAGCAACTCCAGTATACTGGGCGCACAAAATTACGTTCAAGTTGTCGGTATTGTTCAGACTCAGGGTTTGGCAGTGGAAATGACCTTTCAGGTAAATTGTGTTTCCGCAGAGCTATTACATGCTTACCTTCTTAAACATTCATAGCTAGAAGTGCTACATGTTCACCAGTTGCTCTAATCATGTTTTCTTTTTATGTGGGTTCATGTTGCTCGTAGGATGTTCTGGGTACAACTATGGATCTTAACTATTTCAGAAGAAGAGGTGCTCTTTCAGTGGCAATTTTGACATCTCCCGGGTAAGACATGTTTGGGTTGGAGCTTCCTAGCATTGTATGTTTTTCTTGGATGTCTCACCTATTTTGTATTTATTTTATCAGTCGCATTAACGAATACCTTATGGATATGATACCATGCAGGACGCCTGTTGACTACCTCGAATCTCTCGGCTACAACCGGTGGAGAGGCGCTCCTACAACGTTGGGCTTTAAGGGTTTCTAGGTAAGAGTTCATCCTGGCCTGGTGCCCTCGAGCTGAAGGATATTAAGGTTTAGGGTGATGTCTGGGTCTCGGTACTATGCATATTATATGGCTTATCGGTCTTAATGACAACATATAGAATCAAATGGTTAGGGTTTCAAGAGGTTTTCCCCAAGTTTTTCGAAGGATCTTCCCTTCTGGGATTTTCTTCTATGTAAGATTTATTAATAAAGGGCGTTGTTCCCTTTACAAATTCGGTGCTTTCTGCTGCACAGGGAATATCTAGACTCTAGCTAGTTTATTATTTTTGTAATTACACTGGAATTTCCAAGTTGAAGAACTATATAGAATTTTCTCAGTTATAATGTGAATGACCTGGTGCATAGCTGCAACTATGCCCACCTGCATCGAACCCTTTTCTCTGTTGTATAAATGTAATACCTTTGTTTGGTCATTCTTTTATGCTTGCACAAATATTTGTTGGGACTGTTCAAATTTCAAAGAAGTATTGCATTGAAACTATGTATTTTATGTTGAAATGTGGCCTCGGCCAGCATAGAGTTCTGTTCTTTACCTATGAAATTGAATTTCAAATACAAAGTCTTTTGATAACCGCATTTTGGTTTTTGGCTTTATTCTTACTGTGTGCGATTATGGTTTGTAAATATCAGAGCCTGTTCATACAGCGTCAATGTGTTAATGTTTTCCCTCAGCACCAATTCCTTTTATAAGATTGCCTTGTGTTTTGCAAATCCTATGGCTTTATAATCACGAGGATTTCATCCCTCGAAAGGTTCAGTTATGACCTGACAGGGTTCCACTGTTATGCTCTGGACTCAGGGATTCTTGGACTCATCCGCGGTTCATAACCCTGACCACGGGGCAAAGCGACCCTTCTTTCGCATACCCAGAACTTGTTATCTGCTCCAGAACATGGTTAATATGCTTCTACATTTGTCTTTAGGTTACTTACAAATGAGACATCTATTATCAGTTATTTATTTAGTCATGCATATGAGAAAGCTTTTTCTGCTTCCGTTGTTTTACTTAGGAACTGCACATAGTCCTATGGTTCTTATATTATCATACAGTTCTCATATTTGAAAATACATTAGCCCAGGTGGCCTAATTTGTTTTTCCTCATTGTGGTCTTATCTTTCATTTCCGCATTGAATGGAACTATAAAAGAATTATAATTTTTTCTTTGCAACATAATTATTCTACCAGAAATCTTTAGACTGTCGGAATGAAGTTTCTCAACAAAATAGAAATCAACTATCCACTCTGAACAAAGTTTTTTTTTAAACAAAGAATATAAACTAATTTCTTAAATGAGAATGACCCACCTCGATAGTTGAACTTGCTACAAGTATATTTCGAAAATAGTAAACTCTGTATATAAAGAAAGTATCTGAAACTTGCTATATATATTTCGATTATAAACTCTAGGAACCTGTTGCTTGTAGAAGAATAACACTTCTAATTCAGTTCAAATATTAGCACAGCCTTCGGTTGGTACCTCATACCTGAGTTTCTTCGAAGTAAGTAACTCCATAGGAAGAGGTCACCTCTGATTCTGTAACTAGTCAAACCACCCGACCATGATATTGTCTTTCGAGACCAAATCTCGCCCCTAGCTTGCTCAAAGATATACAGTGTTTTGCAGGTTGCTCACGCTCTACGCCCTTGCTGTCTGATCATCACCAGATATAGCAAGCTTTTCCCCTTTTCCACTACCTATCTCTACAACGCAGTTTTTTTCCTCCCCTCACTTCCTTTTCCTGGAAGCCCTCCACGGTAAGGGGAGGTAGTTAGGGTCCAACAACTATTTCTTTTAACTTCCCTCCTCACAAGTCGCATGATCTCCTCTTCACTAGGAAGTCATTTTTCATTTTCATTCAATAAAATAAAAATATTAATTAATTCAAATAGATAATAACCATCATCCTTCAGTTTGCTTTCGCTATGGTAAATAAAATATCTAGAACATTCTGGAGATATTACATCTCCCCCTCCTGAAATTGGAAATCGTCGTGATGTCTTTCGGCCATGAACAACCCTGGGTAAGCCTTTTTCATGAGCTCTTCATCTTCCCAGGTGGCCTCATTAGGCCCAAAGTGTTGCCACTGCAATTTAATTTGGGGAATAGCTCGTTTACGCAACATTACTTCTCTCTGGTCAAGGATGTTCAACGGCTCGACCAAGATTTCTCCTTCCAGTTAGACCTGAAACATGCAACATTCTAAATCAGTTTAAAAACAAAAAAAAACATTTAGATTGATCTACCGAAGTTAATTGTTACCTGTATATCCTGCTATCTGATTACATGCTTGGGATCATAAACATATTTTTTAACACGGAAACATGGAAGACATTATGGACCCGTATATGACTCAGCAGAGTGAGCTGGTATGCTATTGGCCCAATTCTTGCTAAGACCTAAAAAGGTCCACAAAATCCAGGCGCCAACTTAGCACACCCACTCCATTGTAATGTGCTCTTTTTTGCTCGAATTCTCACATACACATGATCACCGACTTGATACTCCTTAAACTTCCTTTTCTAGTCAGCAAAGTTCTTTTGCCTATCCTGAGCTGCCTTTAAATTGGATCGTACCTTCTTAACCATTTCCTCCATTTCCTTAAGCCTTTCGGGACCTAACATCAATCTATCTTCCTGTCCACCCCAGTTTGAGGGCGTGCAACACTTCCGCCCATAAAATACTTCAAATGGGCTCATTTGCAATGATGTATGATAGCCATTACTGTACGCGAACTTGACTAAGTGTAGATAATCTTCCCACTTAGTTTGTTGCTGCATTACATATGCCCTTAACATGTCTTCCACCACCTCGTTCACCCGTTCTGTTTTTCGGTCACTCTGAGGGTGATAATCTATACTAAAATTTAGCTGAGTCCCCAATTATTCAAATAATGTTTTCCAAAAGACCAATGTAAATTTTACATCACGGTCTAAAATTATTGTTTATGGTAACCCATGTAGCCTAAATATATTCTGCATAAAAACATGGGCGATCTGCACAACTTTGTAAGTAGATTGCACAGGTATAAAATGTGCTAATTTACTTAACGTGTCCACCACCACCACCATGATGCAGTCATTATTTTTCTTTGACTTGGGCAAACCCGTTATGAATTCCATAGAAATGGTTTCCCACTTCCATTTCGGAATGGGTAATGATTGTAATAACCCCACAGGGTGTTGGTGTTCTGCTTTAATTTGTTGGTAGTCCAGACAACGTGCCAAGTATTTAGCCACATCTTTCTTCATACCCAACCAATAATATTATTTTCGGAGCGCAGTGATCATTTTCTGATACCCCGGGTGTCAAGCATAGTGAATTTTATGAAATTCATCCAAAATCAGGTTTTTAATGTTGTTTTGATTAGGCACATACAACCTTTTCTTATAATACAACATTCCAGCAACATCCATAGCATAACCTTGTTGATTTTCCTTTCTGGTTGAGTGTTGTGCTTGTTGTTTTATTTGTTGATATACAGTATCTTGTTCTGGTGCCTTCTTAATCATTTCTTCGAAGGTGCTTTTCCCTTTATTGCAAGAAATCTCATATAGACATTGTAATTTTCGACTCAAAACGTCTGCCACCCGGTTCTCTTTCCCTTTCAAATGCTTGATCTCGAAATCAAAGCCACTTAAGAAATCCACCCACCGTACTTGCCTAGCATTTAAGGTGGGTTGGCTAAAATAATTGGTCAGACTGTGGTGGTCTGTCAGTAATAAAAATTTTCTTCCCATAAGATAATGTCGCCACATTTTTAAAGTGTGAATGATGGCTGCTAACTCCAGATCATAAGTGGAATATTTCTGCTCATGCTCTTTCAATTTTCTTGACTCGTAATCAATTGCCTTCCCTTATTGCATTAACATGCATCTTACCCCTTCCTTACTTGCATCTGTGCACACCACATAATCTTTATGAGGATCGGCTATGCTTAGAATGGGTGCGGTGGTGAGCAGATGCTTAAGTTGCTCAAAATTGTTTTGGCATTCTGGGGTCCACCTAAAGGTTCTTCCCTTTTTCTGTAAGGAAGTGATAGGATAAGCTACTCTTGAAAATCCTTCTACAAACCGTCTGTAATAACCTACTAATCCCATGAAGAACCTGATGTCTACCATATCCTTTGGTACTATCCATTCCATTATGGTCCTTATCTTTTCGGGATCCACCGTGATCCCGACTTTAGTGATTATATGTCCCAAATATTGTATTTGTTCCTTAAAGAAATCACACTTGATGAACTTGGCATATAACTCGTGTTCTCGGAGGGTTTGCAGTACCAATCTGAGGTGCTCCTTATGCTCCTCCATAGTTCAGGAATATATCAGTATATCATCAATAAAAATCAGCACAAACTTATCCAAATACTGATGAAATATGATGTTCATTAAACACATAAAGGTTGCGATGGCATTGGTTAACCCAAAGGGTAACACCACAAACTCATAATGACGATATCGTGTTCTAAAAGCAATTTTTGCTATGTCTTCTTCTTTAATCCTGATTTGGTGATACCCTGATTTCAAATCAATCTTGGAGAATATCATTGCTCCTTTTACTTGATCAAAAAGTTCATCAATACGAGGTAGAGGATACTTATTTTTTATTGTCAATTTATTCAATTGACGATAATCCATATACATGCGAAGGGTCCCGTCTTTCTTCTTAACGAACAATATCGGGGCTCCCTAGGGGGACACACTGTACAGTCGATGGCATATAGAAATTTCGAATTGTTAGTATCGTGCACTACTTGGGACCCTGCCACTCTATTGATAGTCAACAGTAGCACTGTAAGTGTCAGATCTCGCACAATGGCAATCTCAATCTTCCTGCTCTTGGATTTGAGGGCTTCAGGGAAATGGTCGGCAATTAGCATGGATCTGCCTGCCCCAATCAGTCGTGACCCATATAGGTTGACTCATTCCCCTCTTCGGGACAGTCCTATGATGAAATATATGTCTAAAGTTTCTAACTCCAACTCCTAATCACCAATGATGAATATTTCCTGATTTATGTTTGAGAGACTAATCAAGTATCGAAGTAGCTCACGTTGAGCCCACATCCCTGGTGTGAGAAAGAACTTGAGGAGCCCATAGTTCTTCACAGCATTCAGGCAATTTGGATCATTCAATGCCTGAGTGTCCACATCTTTGTGCTCACGTTCTTTCGAGTCTACCATTTTCGATGATTCTTTCCTACAAAAACCATGTATTCAAGACAATAATCATTTTTGGCCAATAAAATTTCGGTTCCAATGGTGGCTTTGAGAGGGAAATGATTATTTCCTTGTTCGTGGTGTCGGCGCACCTGTTTTAAAGACAGTTGCACCAATGGTGCAATTGTACATTTTAATCACCCTCGACCGGCGTGATTCCATGCCCAGAACCCATGCCGACCGAGGGAAGTTGTTTTTGCGAAAACCTCCTTCAAAAACCCAAAAAATGGATGAAAATAGGAATAAACAGTATGGAAATGGAGTTTAGGGCCTTGGCTCTTACCTGCAACTGGCAGCTCGGCGAATGACCTCCTGGATCTCTCGCAATCTACTCCGGAACAATTAGGGAAAAAGTGGGTGAAAATTTTTCCACAGCAAGGTAAAATGGTAAATGGTAAAAAACATTTACTTTTCCTCCCTTTTATTCAATTTTTCATGAAATATTGATTTTGTAAGTATTTTGACCTTTTTTTCCTCAAGAATTGGATAATTCACTCTTCCTTTTTGTGTAGCGATAGGTGATGGATGTTTGACGATGATGTCGAGTCACATTTCAGTGCTTTTCTCGAGTCATAAAACTCAAATGAAAAGATTGTCGAGTATTTTTCCCTTTTGACTCGTCAAAGAGAATAAAATGGGGGGTCTACTTTCAAGCTCTTTTTTGAACCTTTAAAAATAAAAATATAGTTGAGCCCTTGTCATTTCGAACTCGTTAACGAATGCGAAACATCGTGCACCCAGTATACGTTTACCCCTTTTTCGAGCTGGGATGCACTATTTACGAAAAAGGTACTCCTTGACTGAAATGGTCAAGCGGTTCTCTCAGGTATCATTTTCTACCTTTTCGAGGTCAAGAGACACAAATGTACAAAAAGGGACCATGTGGAGTTTTCGTTTCCATGTCTTCTTCAAACTCTCTAAACATGAAAAATATACCAAGTTACACCTTTGTCGGACTCATTAAAACATACCAAACGACATCGGATTTGTCACCATGACCAAAATGAGCTTCTCCTTCCTAGGGCTCATTAAACTTACTAGGTCGGATTCGTCCGAAGGATGAACTTACAGTGCAAGCATATGTTATCCCCTTCAAACTTGCGATTTAAAAATAATTGGGGTGTCTGCCAGGAATGGTGGGGGAAGATTTGGAAATCCAATAAGTTGTGTCGGTATCTCACTCTTGAACATGACACTTTATGCTTCATGTTGGGATGGGATATCCCCCTTTTTATAATTAACCTTCCTGGGTTGGGCCATTTATATTTGCCTTCCATTTGATCTCTGCCACATCATTATGACCACTGATCCTATGGATCCAAAAGCTACCAAACTTCTATTCATGTCACCGATATGTTCAAGAGTTGTCCTTCTACAGTTACACTTACCTTTGATTCTCTATATCATCCAAAATCATTTTGCATCCCTTTGTCTCATGTCAATGGTGTGGGATACATTATGGCCCTCCTTCGACATGGTCGCTTCTTGTCGACCTCAGCTCATTACCCACGAAGTTGACCAAGAGACTCCCTTTAAGTACCGTAGATCTTGTATGCCCTAATGGCAAGTTATTCACACTCGATGATAAGTTCACGTCATTGGCTTTTGATCAAATGATTTCACGAGTGTTCAACTACAGTCCTTCTATTCACATTCCATGAATTGTTTTGATAGTACCTTGAGGACCATTGTCATTATTGGTGGCTTCTCTCACGCTTGTTAACAGTTTACATCATTGGCTGGTAATCAAGTGATTTTCTAGCATGTTCAACGTCAACACATCTATTCATGTGTTAGAATTTGTACTTTTATCATGTTTTGTTGGAGCGCAAGACCCTGGGCTCAGATCACAAAAATCCAGGTTGCAAAGAGGTGTGACATGATTATGTTGATATACATGTCTCTTTCAGATGGATGGTTGTGACCATACCATGAGTTATCATATGTGATCCTTCTCATTATTGGATGGCTACAACCATACCTTTGTTTCAATATGATCCTCTTTATCGGATGGATGCACCCATTCCTAGATCCATTTACATGATCATTCTCTGGATGGCTACATCCATGCCATGATTCATGTATCATTGACAGAATTTTTTAGTTATGTTTTTGTATCCCGTACTTGCTTGTAGGTTTTATGATGACAGACTCAGGTTCCCCACACTGATTCATAAATCATTTCATCCCTCACTCTAGTTAGGCCTTCACGTTTTAGGGGGCATCTGTTACACATAATTTTGTCACTGTCCCTGTACTCCCCATTCCTTGATCCTGGAGAACCTCTACAATGAACCCTACATGCTTTCCTTTCATGAAGAAACTCCCATTGTGTCCCTCTTCATGCGCAAAACAATTCCCTTTTCCACCATTTCCCAAAAATCTTGTGTTTTTCCCAGTTTAAAATATCAATGCTAATGATCATTGTCCTCCTCACACCAATATGCAAGGATTAACACTGTCCCTAGCACCGACTGGAGTGACTGAGCTTTGTTTCAATCATGCCGATCCTCTTTTGGAAAGTATTTTAAATAAGGAGTCAAAGCTTCCATCTCTAGAAGCTTCATAACGGAAGTCTAGTAAATGTTTGAGCTCGATGGAGTCGAGGATGTCAGTTTGGGCTCTTTTCCCCTATAAGGATGGAACTACCTCAAGAGATGATATGTTCTCCCATGAGAAGAGGAACCATCTCCCATCCATTCATGCTATATAAGCCTTCATTTTTCCCAAGCACAAGCTAGCGTTAAAGTGTTAATGTTGATGTGCTAGTGCTAATTAAGTTTGGAGTAAACAACAAGCTATTCATAATTGTAGCTCTCTAGTTGTATGTAAGGGAGAAGTGTGAATTTAGTTTAGTGTAAAGCCTAAAGGGAAGAGCCTTAAAACTATCATTTCTGAGGCCATCATGGAATGCTAACAGAAGTGTGTGGGATTCCAGTTTTGTCGGAGGAGAACAAAAACGTCAAGGTAATGGTTGTAATCTCTTCTTGATTTAATATATATGCAACTATCAATTGATTTCCTACATAATGTGTCATCTCACATGTTTATGGCTTAATGTTTCTTGACTTGTTAAGTAGGTTGAATTACAATTTGTCTATTAGGTTGTTGTTTACTTGTGTTAGGTGTTCGAAGAAGGAAATGGGAAATAGCTGGAGCGAGAAAGCAAGGTCATCACCGAATGGGATAAGCATACCAAGAGTTAGGACCTCTTAATTGGTTCTAACCTAAGGAAATCTTACATAGAATGTGTAAGTTGTGGCTAGGCCTGCTATCAGGCTAGAGGAATTGTTTGTGTCTACACTTATAATTTTACCTCACCACTAATGGAAACAATGTCAAAAGTTACTAATAAATACCTCCCTTTTAATGGGAACCCTAATCCTTTCCATGATTTTGCAAATGTTGGTCCTCCTTGTATGACTACATTGTCGCTTCCTGAATTCATGATAGGTTTACCTGTATGCCTGTTCTCAACTTATTTAATTCCAAATACTCAAATTGTACTAGATCAACCAAGTTTTTCACCTCATCCAAGTTAACCATCTCAGCATCACCAACCTACTATTGACCCTTTACCTTCTTCACCCAACATGTCATCCTCCCTTTCTTCTTCTTCGATTGGTAAAATACTTAGTGTTAGTAACCATGTGACTAATAAGAAGAAAGGGAAGAAGAAGAAGAAGTAATATAAGAAAGAAGTCAACCAACCAACCATAGTTATAAGTATTGGTAATGTTGAGGAAACTTCCACAATGCATTGTAAGCCAAAATACCCTTGCAAGCTTTGTAAGGGTGACCACTTCCTTATCAATTGTCCTCGTATTCCTAAGGTCTTGAAAGTATGGTCAAATAATTCTCATCAACTTACTATTGATCCATCAACCAGTGATTCTCAGATTCAGGGAAAAATATTACGGTCAGGTTTCCTTGTAGGTTATGAAAAGGGACTCGTCATAGTCACCTTTTCCCTCACATGGATGAAGCCTCAAAATTGTTTGAAAAACATTTTTTTCATAGCAAAAAATTCTAACTAATTATCATAAACTTTCTCCCCATCTACCGCCAGTTGAAGAAGTGATTGATCTAAATCCAAGTACACTCAATCCCACTCTTCCATTGGAGGGTGAAACATGTATCACTCAAATTGATGGACTATTTGTTCATCAAGTGGTTGAATTGATTCCATATTTGGTCGATCCCACTCTCCCTTTATAGAGTGAACATCATACCACTCAGGTTCTTCACGTTACCTCAGATTCTTCCACACATGGGGGCATTTCATCTGTTCCTTTTGAACCCCATCCAAATAATGAGGCTATTTCTTTTGATTGGATTACACTGACAGAACCTCGTCTTCCTACTTCCACCCCTTTCCAAATTATTATGAAGGCTTATGGTAAGAATGTGTGGTTCACGAATGTACATGAAGGTGCTTCTGTCAGTATTTTATCCTCATCTTCTTGGCAAGCTTTGGGTCCCCCTTAGCTTGTTCTTGTTACACAGAATCTGTTAGCTTTTAACAGTCATTAGTTAACCTTTAGGAATACTTCCTAAGTTACCTATTACCTTGGAAGCTAAAATTGTATGCATTTAACTTATGGTAGTCCAAGGTCCCTCGAACTTCAATTTTCTCCTTGGTGGAGACTATGTCTATGTTGTGGAAGTTTTTGTATCAACACTCTTTCGCATGATGTCTTTTCCTCACAATGGAAACATTGTGACTATTGACCAGATTTCATTCAATGTCTTGATTCGACTACCATCCATCCAAAATCCCTGGATGTTCCTTATTTTCAAAAGGTATCCCCCCCGCCACACGTTAATTATGTGGCAACCATTTCCATGTCTTCAATTTTCGATGCAAGCGAACCTCTCACTGTTTACTCGACTTCCTATGACTTAGATCCAACAATTGATATAGGGAACCTAATGGGGGAACTTGAAATATATTTTCTTACCCGTTATAATTCTCTTCACATGTGTTCCTTCTAAAGATATATTCTTCCTTCTGATGAATATCTCTTGGAAGCCATGGTCAAGGAACATCCCTTAACATGTGTTTCTTCCAAGTGGAAGACATGAAACAACCCATGAGGATGGTTCTTTTACTGTGTCAACCATGATAAAAAATTAAATAATTTTTTCAAAGGATGCTTCTTTTATTGTGTTAATCTCGTTAAAAATGAAACAATTGATTGTGATCATAATTATTTTGTTTCAAGCTCACACAAAAATGAAACCATTCGAGCATGGTTATATTTCAAGCTCGTTAAAAAATCAAACAAATCAAATTTTTAAACAATTTTTTTTGTGTGATATTATCAAAAACCGTTATGTCATCTGCCTATATCGATTACTAAAGTAGATCAAGCAAAGCTCGAGGGGCATGTGCCTCTTCATGGGTACATTGCAATTTTTGGGCCTCATTTTACAATTTTCTATTACTTTTCCTGTTTATCTTGCGTTACATTTGATTACTCATACATTAACATTGGTAAACATCTGTACGAAAGAAAAAATAATAATCATTTATATATTGTACAAGATACACAAAAATAGAAGTAGTATTTTCCATTAGATAAAAGTTTGTAAATAGTGTTGCTTTTACAAAAAAATGTCATCGAAAGACATGAGACCCTGTGACCTTTATTTTCGAAACATGTTGATACATCATCAAAAATAAAAAATATAGCCCTCAGACTAGTCACTACACATGATGATGATCATGGTAGCATACAATAGCATGTGCTACTCATCGTAGAATATGGCTAATAGGATCAGGAACCCCTGCAATATGCCTCTGGTAGCGGAGAGGAAAGTAATCTATAGCGGCATCTAGAATATCCAAAGTCAACCTCTCAAGCTTGTGCTCTATCTCTATCATTGTCTCTACCGCCTCCGGGTTTTGCATTATTGGAGTTGTTGGCTGCTCACCACGCTGGTAATATCTACATAATCTAGTTGGTCTCATTGGGGCCACATCTACATTATCATTTCATATAATTAACTTTGGATGCCAAAAATAAAAATAAAAAATGAAAATTTTCGAAAATCAACCAAAATGTGAAGTTTTACCTATAGCACCTCACTGCATCCCAAGAGGCAATGGCATTTTCGGATCTCTTATGTAGTCCATACCTTCATACGGGAAATCTCTGATCATGATGATCTGGTTTTCTAACCACTCAAGGAAGTTAAGAGTAAATCTGATTGTTGGTCCTTCGCCACCTCCATGGTGTGCCATAAGTGTAACCTATTTCTACATGTGTAGGTTACGAGGCCCCCCTCTCTCTAAAACTACCTATGGAGCCAGAAGAGGAATCCTCTCGAAAGAAAGTGAAATGACAAAGGCACCATACCCAATTTTTTTGAGTTTTCATGTTCTAACCCTGGTTAGTTGCCCTTTTAGATTAGCAACTATAGCCTTGCTCTAGTTAAAATGGTACCCTCAAAGCAATCCAGAATGTTTTTTATTTGAGCCTTCAAGAGAAAATGCAAAGCTTCACTACCACATAGTCGTTTATGGTGAACTCGATGACTTTCAAAGGAATTTATGCAATGATTTCGAAGTCAATCTAGCCATCTTTGAGAAATACTCCATTGGTGCAATGTTGTATCAAATAGGTAGCATTGGTTTCGCTACATCGTCTATGCCCATACATGTTGATTTCCACCCCAGAATGTGGAAGTCCACTTAGGAAGTAAATTCCATCAGCATCGATGACAAGTTTGTGGTCTTCGACTATGAAACATTCTTCATGAACATTACACTTGCCTACCATCCATTCTAGCAAGTCCAATTGAGCCTTCATGCCTGGAATGGTAAAATACTTGTAGAAACCATAATTTTTCAAGACCTGTATGGTTGTTGGTTCATTTAGGGCAACTATATCTTGTTCCTCGTGCTGAGATTCTCTCCATTCCATGTTTGCGGTTCAAAAGCTTGCAATTAAACATTAAATATCATTAGAATGAATTATGGAAAGATTTAGAATTTTTTTTTTAGTGTTTTCCATATTAATTTTCTTTCCCTCAGTGTTGAGCATGGCCAACTTTAGCAAACAGTGCGCATGTTCATGTTTTCTTTCCTAGAAACTACGCACATAGCGTTTAAAAATAAGTCGATGTGTGCAGGCCTGATAAGGGCGACCTACACACATCGAGGGTGAAAATCAATTTCAAAACCTGAAAAAATACCTAACTCTACAGTGAAAAGCTAAATAAATGACATGAAAATGAATAGCTCAGACAAACTATTTACCTTGAGGAGACAGCTTGCAATCTCATCCAATGATTTTTCTGGAATCAACTTTAGAATTTTGGGGTAAAAGATGACTTCTATCACTCTCAAAAGGATAAAAGCACAAATGGTGAATTTTTTTTCACTATTTGGCTTTTTTATAAGTTTTTAGGGCTAATTAAATAATATTTTTTGCCTATTGACTTTTTAAAATCCAATTTTTTAATGTTTTAATTTTATTTTTTCAGTAGAAATAATTATTTCGAGTTTAAATGCGTAGGTTATAGGTTAATTACGAAAACATATCATTTTCATACTGAGCACATTTTATCACTTTTTTAAACTCATTGAAACTTGTGAAAAATAGAAAATATGGAGTTCTCTTTAAGCCCTTTTCAAACTCCTTAAAAATGAAAAGATCATTGAGTACTTGATTGTTCAAACTTGTAAAAATAAATGAACAACCACCCATTCCATATAAGTTACCCCTTTTACAAAAGGAATCAGACTATTTACAAAAAAGGTATGCGTTCACTAATCATAGTCAATAGAGTTCTCTCCCGCATTATTTTATATTTTTTTGGGCTTGAGGGACTAAATTTACGAAAAATAACACTAAGGAGTTTACTTATGTTTTTCTTTTGGCTCCCTAAAAACTGAAAAACACCGAGATTTTCTTTCTCCAAGCTCATTTACGATAAAATAACTAGATGAGTTTCCTCTTTGTGTCTTTTAAAACTCTTTAAACATAAAAATGACATCGAGTTACTCGTTCACTGAACTCTTTAAAATTAAATAGTACAAAACTCGTTAAGCATAACAATACCAAACCACTCCTTATTAGGGTTCATTATAAATACTTTGAAGGGATCATCTGAAGGACAAGCATATGTTATCCTCCTGTTGATGCCTCGAAAATTGTTGCATCAACATCATGGAAAACCACCCGGTCCAAACCTTAAAAACAACTCCTTTTCCATTTGGTGTGGTGGCTCCAACTGGATATAATGGGACGCGTTTCCCAATGGTTTATGAATGGGATGGATAAGTGTCTAATTTACTTATATCTAATGGAAAATGCTGAAAGGTTTGTTCTAAAATGCAATAATGTAATTAACTAATCTATCCCGGGAAATCTCAGTTTTAGTGCAACTCTTAATGGTTCTTATTGAAAAGCAAGCATGTAGATGACTTTACTTTTAAACAAAAATATTCAGTCATATGATAATTACTTTTTTCAAATATTTGAACAAAGTAATAATTAAAACATTATTGCACTGATATTTATATATCATTGAAGCATATATAGATGAAAAATAACAATTCTTGGACATTCAATAGTGATAAATAGAATAGATTGTTGTAAGAGCTTATACATACATCAATAATAGCAAAAATGAATGAATGCTAGTCCACATAAAAGAGTGAAGCAAAAGATAGATAATAGTACCATATGAGTTTGAATCCTTCCGACATGAATTTGCATTTGGATCCCGTTCTCTAACTTAGAAATACTCTTATAGGAAGCAGTAGTGCATATTAGACAAAAGTACTCTTCATTAAAAGATCAGAACTCAGGTCCAATTTCATAAAATTATATATTGGAAGCACAATAGTGAAAATTTCAATCCAATTCTTCATACAAATTTTTAGGACCCCTTCTAAAAACATGAAAAGGTCTATAAATACTACCTAATCTAACTAACTATGAAATAAAAATGTTGTGAGCTGGTGTAACCGAATCACAAATACATGAAAATATACCCAAAATAGATATGCTTGCAGTTGGTAAGGATGGTTCATTGTTTTGGTTGACTATATTTTGGCTTGAGCTAGCATATGGCAAACATTGGCTGCAGTTCTCGAGGATGACTCATAAGAAAATGCAGTTGGGCAGTATAGGTGGCATCAGTAATTTCAAGAATCATGTAACTGATTTCATCGGTCAGGCATTTTATTGTTGTCCTTTGACTGTATGGTTTCACAAGGAAGAAACAAAAGGTTTTCCATGTTAGTGTTTGGATGCTTGTGATTAATCTCTACCGCTTTTCCAACTCTTGCTTCCATGTCTGCTCCAATGCTTTGACTGATGGTAATTTCCCTCGGGTACATTTTGAAATTAAATTTGACAAATAAATAGTATTATTAATCAATTCCACTAAATTACCAGTCACTGATCTACATCTTGATGTTGCCCTTTCTGCCTTCATCAGTTGAGTTTGCCACTCAAGGAACGAGATTTCCTTGTGTGATTCCAGAATTTGAGGTAGATTTGCAGCTTGTCCTTCCTTGGATTCTTTCCAAGAAAGAAACTCTGTTAGTGTTTCATCTGCCTGCTCCAACTTTTGTCTGTCGTCAACCGACTTATCAATCATAGACAAGGAAATCTCACAGAAGGGAGGAACAAGAGAAATATTATTACATAGCAAGTTCAATTGAGTAGATAATGCTTTAGTTATTTGGAGAGCCTCTGATTTGAATTCCTCTACCTTAGGAAATTCCTTGAACCTTTCTATTTGTAATGATAGTTGAGTAATATGTTCATCTTTCAATTTTCTCAAATGTTCATTCATTATCTTTAGCTTGTTCAATGCTTGTGACAACGCTTTTTTCTTTTGAACTACATGTTGGTCTATCCTTTGTTTCTCTTTGAGAAATTGCTCGTTTGATTGCTTCTGTGCTGCTAACTACTTCTCTATTCTCTGTTGTCTTTACTGTAACTATATCTCCAGTGAGATGATCGCTTGATCCTTTTCTTTAAGCAAATTGCTAACTTCCAATGCCTTGTCAATAGTAGGTGTTGAATATGCCCCATCATACTGAGAGAGTTTAGTAAGATCTTTAGAAGGGTTGAATTCCTCTCTCCATACCACATTAGTTATCTCCATCTGTGCAGGTAAAAGAGAAGATTGATCAAGTTTTCTCTTTTTCCTTTGTCCTTTTATTATAGCCCTATGCTTAGGACTGTAGAAGACATCTAAGGATGGTATTTCTTATACATGTAGAACAATTTCATCAGAAGGGTTCTCTAGTATCATTTCAACATCTCTCTGGGTCATGGATGGGCCACTAGTTCCTTCAGTTGGAACTGTATTAGTTGTTGTCTTTTGTGCAATTATTACTTTGGGTGTACTAAATCCCTGCAGGCTCTCAGTATTGTTGATAATTGAGTCAAACTATTGCCATTCTTTGAGTATTTTGGGATTAATGTGAATGTCTGAATCAATAAGTTCTCGGCCCTTTTCTTGTTCTTGCTCTTGCTCTAGTGTTTTTTCTTTCTCATGAACTTCTTATACTACAAAAGCTTTGTCAACAATTTTCTGTTCAGTTTCGCTTGACTGGACTGTTGGGGTTGTGGCTAATAGGTCTAGAAGCAGAGTTTGCAACCTTTGGTCTCTAAGCATATTAAACGTTTCTAGTCTTTCATCTTGATACCTCATCCTGGCCAATGCTTTAACTTGAAATAATGATTCAACTGTGGAAAATAGATCATCGAATTCATTGGCTTTATGATCAAACTTAGCAAGTTTTTCTTGAGACATGACATTATAAGCAACATGTCTTGGATCATATGGCCTGTTAGGAATTGTGGCCAGATTCAACATTAGCAACTTTTATGTCTCGTTCTCTTCATGCTTATAGTCATGCAGAGTGAAAATGCCACACCGTAAAGGGAAGTTTGGCTAAATGTGCTTCTTTGAATCCTTAAGGGTTATGGATGTCCCTTCTACTATTATTTGGTAGGCCAACTCCTGAGCTAACAACTTTTCAGGCACATACAAGGGAAGAACATGGGGTTTAGTAAGGCTACCAAAAAGCCTTATGTAAGTAAATTTCTCTTCCCCGAACCAACTGTCTACTGCTGTTAAATAAACTTCCGCTTCCGGGGATATCCTTGGAGCATGTTTATTAAAAATAGAATAATATACAGGGAGGATAAAACCATTACAAATTTTATACAAATGATTTTTGTAATTCACCTTCTATAACTGTTGGTGGTAAATATGGATTGGATTCAGATCCTGAGGAGTCCATTTCCACCCAAGTATTGGATATTCAGAATTAAATCAAATGGTATCCATTATACAATCACTGTGATAGAACGGGGGAATAATCTAGGAAGTTTTATGCGCATTTGTCCTGTACTCTAAAATTGTTGTGGCTAGTTTATCGGACAAGATATTAGTCCAATCCATCACATAACCATTGATTGTAGCTTCCATTAGGGGAACCATTTCTATGGTGAATTTGGCCGAATCATGTATTCCCCATATCCTACACATCATAGCCCTGACATAACAATAAGGGGAAGCCAAAGAGTCAACGGAGTACTTACTCGATGACTCATGCTTATGCTTTTTGGGGAAATATTTCCATTGCTTTATCAGGGCTGACTCTAAATCGTTCTCCTTTGCAAATGCCTCCAACAACGCCTTGTTGTATCGCTTCTCAGGCCAAGGTAAGTGGTACATTTTCATGAGATCCTCAGGCTGAAATGAACCAAATATCCTCCCATCACCTGTGCAAAAGGTTCTATCCGAGACTAGAATTTTTTCCACCACCCATCTTACTACGTCAATATATGGCAGGATTTTAGCTCACGCTACTATTTTGTGTAGATAGGAATAAGCCAATTCTTTAAGAGTTCCTTCCTATTTGTTATTAGAATCGACTGTGGCTTCCTTTGATAATTCCTTAGGATCCTTGGCTTCTATTAGATTGTAAATGCTCTCCCAGCTCATGTTTCCTAGACCAAGGCACGCGGTGTCTGAGATTAATCCTTTCTTGCTTGGTTCGGGATATTTTTCTAGATGAGCTGCTGTTGTAGGAGCTGCTGCTGCGGACTTCTTTGATTTCTTACCCATTTTCTCTAGTTCTCTAGTTTCGAAATAATTCTGCACAAATAGTTGCAAACAATGATACAGAGAAAATGTTGCTGCAAGCCAGTATGATAATGAATAGAATTACGTCGATTGGCATAAAATACAATATAGTTAAGGATTACCACGAATGATATCCTTTGAAAAATTCATCCTTAACTGCAATATTGAATAGCCGTTTAAATTGTTAATCGTGGTGAATATCATCATAAATGCCCATCACATCGCCCATATGCCAAATGATTGTTTCGAGCATGCCTTAGATTTTATTGATCGGCGGTCAGCAATAAATTGTTGATCGGTGATCGAGAGTGTCAAAGGAAGGGCTTTCAAGAGTTGCTTTAAATATCTCTGATCACCGAAAGGTGATACAATATAATGCATGAAAACTTTCTTAATCTACTTTTTCTTTTCGAGATGTGTGCCCAAATAACAGATCGCAGTCGGGATTTGACATGGTCTTTCTTATATTTTTCATGTGACTCCATCAAGTGTCGATCGCCGATTGTGATTTAACTTTATTACATCGGAGGAATTGATTAGGATTTGTTCATATATCCCTTTATTATTGACATGGTCGAGTCACCGATTGCTGATTTGCTTTATCGCATCGAAGGAATTGAGAGGCTTCGCTTTATTGTGCGTTGGCATGTGTTTTCCCCGATTTTCCGATAGCAATTACCATTTCGGATCGGAGGATTGGGTGATGTTGTTTTTGTGTGTTTATTTTAATATTGCAATATGCGATCTCCAATCGCTTTATCGCAATATAGAATGATTTTTTTAATATTATAAAGGAACACTTTATTTCTTATTTAAAAGGTTGTATAAAATGATTTATTCACATTGGGGCTTTTAACAAGGATTTTTTTTATGATGAGGTACATACCATTTTATTCACACATTAACTAAGTTTATTTTTTGAGGGACCCATTTCATATTAAGATTTTGTATAAAAATTTGTATGAAATGGGGGGTTGTTGTACAGCACAACAATTGGCGATTCACTGGGAGAAATAATTATTGCTAAGAAAATAATATAATACTTTAACTTCTTAATCTGAAAACCTTAATAGATAGAGAAAATCTAATATAACTAGGTAATTATCAATTCTGAATGTAATGAAAACTATTTTTGTTATTCCTTTCTCATCTAAAAATTAAATACATCCTAAATTTTAAGTAAACCTTACTTGGTTGATAATGATAAAAAAAGGACTTCTCTCACCTAGCTTGTCTAATGACTCCTTTGTCACAGGTAGAGCCATTGCTGCCAGCAAATGTCCATAGTCTCAACAGGGTTACCTTTTAACCATTTAATTATTCATTGTTCCATCCATTTCAGAGTATAATTGAAAAGAATAAATCCAAAAGACATGTTTCCATATTTTTTGTATTTCATTTTCTTTTTCCTTTATTTTATAAGATAAAAAGCCATTGCCCTGGTTTGATGGCCAGCTTTTGACAATGCCATTCACTAGTTGTAATTTAACTGAACAAGCTGGCTCGTGATGAGACCCCTTGTCTTATAATAATAAGCCATTACCCTGTTTTGGTATGCAGTATATGTAATGTCAATTAAACTAGTCCCCTATGAACATGGTAAGAAGGCTTATGATAAGGCCTCTTATATTTTATATCAAATATACTTTAGAATTACACTCTGAAAAATAATAAACTTTGATGGATGGGGTGAATAATTTTCTCCTTAAGAGAACATGGATGAAAATTTTGAGAGTTGAAGATGCTATGCTAGAATCAATCTTTGCTTTGTATTGATAACCTTTTTTAGGCTTCTAAAACTTTTAGAATGATTTACAGTAATTTTAAGTCTTAAGAAGAATTTACAAAAATGAAAAGGGTTTTCAAAATTCAATCATACCTAATTCCCTAGAATTTTCTTTTTCCTTCAAGGCTTTTCATCTATCAAAAGTAAATATTAAGATTGTTTTCTTTACAAATTGAGAAGGGGTTACCTACTCAATTGAAGAATTTTTTCAAAATAAGGCCATTGACAGGAAGAGAATCTCTCTTTCCTGATAGATCTTGTAATATGAATGTATATTGCCCTATCTTCTCACTAATTTGGAATGGTCCAAGCCACATTTTCTAAAACTTAGTGTGCTTTCCTTTATCCTCATTGGCCTTGTCCCATTTCAAAACTAGATCACCAACTTGTAAATGTTTTGAGCTTGTTGAAGTCATATGAAAATAAGATTTGATAATTTTTTGATGCTTTGCATGTGTAATTCAGGATTTCTCCCTTTCTTCCTCTAGTTTCAGGATCTGATCATGTCTTAATTGAATAGAAGATGAGGGACTTTCTTCAATAAACTGCACTAAGGCTAGTGATGGAAGTATTAAATTTGATGGTATGACAACCTCCTTTCCATACACTAGATTAAATGGAGAAGTGCCTATTAAAGTTTTATGTGTTATACGGTCTGTCCATAATGCAAATATCAAAGATTTATGCCAGTTTTTATGATTATGTTCAATAGTTCTTTTAATGATTTTGATAAGATTTTTATTGGTAGACTCTGCTAAATCATTACCCTGAGGGTAGTAATTTGCCAAATATTTCAATTTGAATCCTCTCTTGATAGAAAATTCAATTATAGAATTACCGGAGAAGTAAGATGCATTATCAAAAATAAGAGTGTTTGGGACACCAAACCTGGTAATGATGAACTGATCTATGAATTCAATGATTGCCTCAGAGTTTGCTATCTTCAAAGGAATTTCTTCCACCTACTTAGTAAAGTAATCATTAGCTGTAAGGATATACCTATGTTGCTTGGATGAATGTGGAATAATTTCTCCAATGATGTTCAATCCCCATTGTTCAAAGGGTTGTTCAATGTTGACTGGCTGCAAAGGAAAAGCTAACTTCTTTTGTCTTCCACTGGTAATTTGACATGTCAGGCATCTCATTACATATTCATGAGTATCTTTGAATAAGGTGGGCCAACAATACCCCACATGAATGACTTTGTGGGTTGTTGTATCAACTCCAAAATGTCCTCCTGCCGAACCATCATGTAGTTTCTGCAAGACCTTTTGCGCTTCAAGTTTTTCTAAGCATCTTAACCAAATTGAATCATAATTTTGTTTAAACAACACATCATCAACAATCATGAAATTCTTTTCCTTTAGTCTTATGGCACGTTTATTTTTATAGGAAATATTAGAAGGAGCATACCCATTTTTTAAATAGAATATCAAATCTGCATAATGGGATTCAAAATTGTTTGTACTTATCTCATTGATTTCTTCAATACCGTTTTCACCTTCATGTTCCTGAATATTAGAAGATCCCGCTAACAACCTGCAAAAACCTTGGCCTTTGACAATCTTTGCTGGTTTTATGTCCAAATCATATTCTTGTAATGTTGTGACCTAGTTTTCCCTTTTTTCTCCCAATTCCCTTTGAATTAGTAGTTGTCTTACTGCTGAAAAATGGACTATAACTTTTGTATGAGCCCTTAAGAGAAAGGCATGAAGTGTTTAATGGCTTTATATATAGCAAAGGCTTGTTTTTCAACTTTGGAGTAATTGCGTTCGGCACCTTGAAGGTGTGAACTATAAAATGAAATTGGTGCTTCCAATTTTTTATTATTAACTTGTGTCAGCGCTGCTACGTAAGATGAATCAGATGCGAGAGTATATAGAATGAAATGATTTGAAAAATCAGGAGTGTTTAATGCAGGAGCATTTATGATTGCTTGCTTGATCGAATCAAAAGCTTCCTTTTTATATGTCCCCATTTAAACACTGAATTGTTTTTAATCATGGTTTGTAATGGTAAAACAATTTGCGAAAAATCTGGGACAAATCTTTTTACAAAATTAATCTGGCCTAAAAATGATTGCATTGTTTTTTTATTATGTGGTAATGGAATATTAGAAATCTCTTTGATTCTTTCTGGATAATATAAATACCATCCTTTGGAACAATGAAACCTAAGAGCTTACCTTGGTCAAGAGAAAAAAAGGACTTCTTAGGATTGAGTGAAATGCCATACCTTTTGCAGCAGTCAAAGATTTGTTTCAAATCACGTAAGTGATTTGATCTTTTCTTAGAGAAAACAATAATGTCATCAAAATAGACAACTACTGATTTATTGATTACGCGTTTGAATGTGATGTCCATTGATCTTTGAAACGTAGCTCCAGCATTGATTAATCCGAAAGGCATTTTTTGATAGGCATAAGTTCCCCATTTGGTTCTGAAGGTAGTCTTAAGTCTGTCATTAGGGTGGACAAAAATTTGGTTATACCATGAAAAACCATCTAGGAATGAAATTAATTCAGAACTAGCCACCAAATGGAGATTTTTATCCATGGTAGATAAAGGGAAGTTATCATTTTGACTTGCTTGATTAAGATTTATGAAATCAATAAAAATTCTAATGTCACCATGTTTCTTCCTTACTGGCACCATGTTGGACACCCAATTTGAATGTCTAATAGGAAAAATTATTTTAACTTTCAAGGTTTTGTTTAATTCAACTTTTATTTGACTCTCTAAGTTAGGATGAATCTTCCTTAAGTTTTGTTGTACTGGTTTTTCTTCAAATAACATCGGAATTCTATGTTGTATGATGGATGTATCATATGTTTTCAGATCATCATATTTCCAAGCGAAGACATTTCTATATTTGTGCAATAATATGATAAATGCAATTCTTTCTTCTGGTGCAAGTCCTAATCCCAATTTGATGTTTTGTGGATTCTCCTCAGTACCAAGGTTTATTAATTCAAATCTCAAAGTAGAATTTTGAAGCTTTGAATTAGTAACCTATTTAAACCTATCTTTGATGTCATAAAGATCTTCAAGTTTGACCACTGGTTTGGGTATTGAGTTTTCTTCAAGTTTTTCCTTCTTTTGAAGATCATGCTCACTTTCATCAATAATTTAATCATCATAGGACTTATCAGAAGTTAAGAAATTTAAAATGTCATCATCATGATTGAACACTCACCAATTAGTGACATTGTCAGGAATCTTATGGCCTAAAAATTAATTCTACTGAAAACCTATTGGGGCTGTAATCTTCAGATGGTAGGAGCTTAGAAGCAACATTAGCTAGAAAATCCGCTACTGCATTCTGAGATCTCAGGATGGGAGAAATATTAAATGCTAGAAAATGGGATACAAGGTCTTGCACCAAGGATTGATAATGTTTAAGGTGACTAGAAAGGCAATGTATAGTATTTCTGACTTGTCTTATGACAATTTCAGAGTTACCAAACACTTTAAAATATTGAACTTTAAGACCAATAGCTTTATAAAGTCCTTGAATCATGGCTTCATATTCAACAATATTTTTTTTGCACTCAAATTCCTATCTGCACGATAACATGGTCTTTTCTCCCTCAAGACTAACTAAATACATCCTACCCCTGCACCTTCATTAGATTTAAACCCATCAAAGTATAATGACCAAAACAAAGGTCTATCTACAGTTTAATTTACAGTTTCTTCAGTAATTTTAACACACGTTGATGTATCTGTTTGTGAAAAAATTTCAATTTGAGATGTGAAACTATTAATTGTGAAAGGTGATGATTGGGAAGTAAAATTTCTAAAGAATGATTCAGATGAATAGTTACCCAGAATGTTGTTGTTGAATGCTATTGGCTAGTTTCCTTGCTCAAACTCAGTAGCAATATGAATAATATGTTTCTCTCTATCAATCTTGATCTGATTTGGCTTTACTTTATAGGGCAGCCACATGTGCGACCAATCGGTGGAAATGCAACCATGAAGTTTCTCAAACCAGTCTCTACTTAAAATCAAACCATAAAACTCAGGAATATCAACAATTAATATATCAATTCTCTTAACAACTCTTGGGTCAGCTGATAACGTAATGGTAACATAATTGATTTCTCCTAAAACTTGGACCTTAGTACTATCCAGCTTGACAATATGTAATGCAGAGTTTTGGGGTTCAATATTCAGTTTAGAACAAACTGAGGTTGGCATTATATTCGAAGAAGCCCCTAAGTCTATCAAGCAATTGTGTAGATTTCTATTATAAATATCATATGTCAAGAGGAAAGGAGTATGATAATTTGATCTATCTTTGATTAAAATAGCATCAGTAGCTTCTATCCTACCAGGAGGTGGTTTACCTGTTTCATTAGCTGCTTTGGATATTACAACATTTGGAAGAGGAGAAGAAGGTACTGCATCTAACTCCTTGAGTAGCAATTTTTGTTGATGTTTGAGTTTACTAAGCTCAAACATTTTTATATTTGTCTTTGTTTTCTTCATGTCTTCAATAATTTTGTAATCCATAGAGTCTGTAACCACTACTGTTTTAGATGTTGAAGGTGGATTCGAAGTTGATGGTTGATTTTGAGAAGGTATCATTGTAGACTTCTTTGTGGGAACTTTTTCTTTAGTAATGGTACCTACATTCCTTTTCTTCTGAGTTACTTAGACAGGTTTAGGGGTACCTTTACTCCCGGTAGTTACAGGGAAAGATTCCTGTTCATTTTTTGTATAAGAATTAGGCAGGATAAAGTCCCACATCCCATGACATTCTACATTTACCTCTTCTTCAGTTTCTTCAGATGATAAAACTGTCTCATCTTCTTCTTCTTTGGGGTCTGAGTCTGCATTGGATATAGAATTTGGAGGCTTTGACTCAGATTTCTCAAAGTTTCTAAATGGTGTTTGTGTTGAAGTCTCAGCTACTTGATTATTGATTTCTATCATTTCATTTGACATAGTTTTGAGAACTTTTTGGAGACCTTCCATATCGTAGGGATCTTTAGCCACTTTATTTTTTGAATCATCTTTGAAGGAGACCTTTTTTTATTTTATTTCCTCAAGAGTAGCTTTCTTTTCTAAGGCAATGACACATTTCTCTATAGCAAGGGCCTCTTTCATATTTTCTGCTAGGGTTGGTTTTGCAGCTCTATCTACAAAGATAGCTATATTTGAGGGTAAAGTTGTTATATACCATTCACTTCTAACTTGCTCACTAGGTTTAGAGGTAGTCAGAATATTATTTAAGAGTTTATTGAACCGTGAATTGAACTCTTTTATAGGTTCTTTGAACTCTATCCTAATATTTGAAAGATCATTAATTAATGTTGCTAGAGATCTGTCATCACCATATTTAGTCAAGAACTGTTCTTGAAAAATATTCCAACTGGTAATTGATCCTAATGGCAATGAAAAGTACCAAGACCCAGCTGATCCTTGTAAGATATAAGGGAAAAGCCTAAAAACCACATCTTCCTTTGTAACTCCTTTTAAATTGATTGACAACATAAAGTTGTTAATGTGCTCATCTGCATGTATGCTTGCATCTGGATTAAATTTAGGCAATCATTTTTCAGGATGAGCTGGAAATGGGTGTAATGGTGCAAGCATCGTGACCACACCAAGATTATTCCATGGATTCTGTGCCATTGTTGAACTACTACAAGATGATAGCATTGATAAAGTTCAAAATGATTAGTAAGGAGTAGATATTGTAGTTTGAGGAGGCTGAGAAACAGATGTTGAAGTTCTAGTTCCATGTTGAACAACAATATGGAGTGGAGTGGATGGTTGACTTCGCACTAGAGAATATTAAATGGATGATGATGATCAGAAAGTTTCACTATCAAATCCTTTAGTTTTTTTCCTTGCCTGTTTCCTTTTAGGCAAAGGTAACTCGGTAGGTTCAATACCAAGCTTTTCACTCTGAAGTTTGGTGAGAGGGTGACAAGGAATGAATTGCGAAGTTACACTGCCTTGAGATACCTCATATTTATGTGGAGATATTGAGAATTATTAAATTTTATGGATGAGAGATTATACTTCAAGAGATTCTGGAGTTAATTTCTATAAAATATTTTGGGGTTGAGCAGTGGTCGTTGTCCCTTTTACTTCTCGCTTGGAAACTAGGGTTCCAACCTACAAGGGAGAAGTCGGAGGTGAGGTGGAGGGAGATTACTCTCAGAATGGATTTTAGATATTTTCTCGCCATTCACAGTTCATGCCCTCCTTCTAGCGCCAAAAATGTTGATGCCTTGAAAATCGTTGCATTAACATCGGGGAAAACCACCCGGTCCGGACCTTAAAAGCAGCTCCTTTTCCGTTTGGTGTGGTGGCTACGACTAGATATAATGGGACTAGTTTCCCAATGATTTATGAATGGGATGGATTAGTGTCCAATTTACTTATATCTAATGGAAAATGATAAAATATTTATTCTAAAATGCAATAATTTTATTAACTAATCTATTCCGGGAAATCTCTGTTTTAGTGCAACTCTTAATGGTTCTTATTGAAAAGTAAGCATGCAGATGACTTTACTTTTAAACAAAAATATTCATTCATATGATAATTACTTTGTTCAAATAGTTGAACAAAGTAATAATTAAAACATTATTTCAATGATCTTTATATATCATTGATGCATATATAGATGAAAAATAACAATTATTGAACATTCAATAGTGATAAATAGAAGAGATTGTTGTAAGAGCTTATACATACATCAATAATAGCAAAAATGAATGAATGCTAGTCCACATAAAAGAATGAAGCAAAACATAGATAATAGTACCATATGAGTTTGAATCCTTTTGACACGAATTTGCATTTGGATCCCACTCTCTAACATAGAAATACTCTTATAGGAAGCAATAGTGCATATCAGACAAAAGTACTCTTCATTAAAAGGTCAGAATTCAGGTCCAGTTTCATAAAAATATATATTGGAAGCACAATAGTGCAAATTCCAATCCAAGTCTTCATACAAAAATTTAGGACCCCTTCTAAAAACATGAAAGGTCTATAAATACTATCTAAACTAACTAACTATGAAATAAAAATGTTGTGAGCTGGTGTAACTGAATCACAAATACATGAAAATCTCCCTGAAATAGATATGCTTGCAGTTGGTAAGGATGGTTCATTGTTTCGGCTGACTATATTTTTGCTTGAGCTGGCATATGCAAGCATCAGCTGCAGCTCTGGAGGATGACTCATACGCGAATGCAGTTGGGCAGTATAGGTGGCGTCAGTAATTTCAGGAATCATGTAACTGATTACATCAGTCAAACATTTTATTGTTGTCCTTTGACTGTATGGTTTCACAAGGAAGAACCAAAAGGTTTCCCACGTTAGTGTTTGGATTCCTGTGATTAATCTTTGCCTCTTTTCCAACTCCTGTTGCCATGTCTGCTCCAAGGTTTTGACTGATGGTAATTTCCCTGGGGTACATTCTGAAATTAAATTTGACTAATAAAGAGTATTATTAATAAATTCCATTAAATTACTAGTGGTCGATCTACATCTCGATGTTTCCCTTTCTTCCCTCATCAATTGAGTTTTCCACTCAAGGAACAGGATTTCGTTGTGTGATTCCAGAATTTGAGGTAGATTTGCGGCTTGTCCTTGGTTTCTTTCCGGGAAAGAAACTCTGTTAGTGTTTCATCTGCCTGCTCCAACTTTTGTCTGTCGTCAACCGACTTATCAATCATAGACGAGGAAATCTCACAGAAGGGAGGAACAAGAGAAATATCAATACATAGCAAGCTCAATTGAGTAGATAATGCTTTAGTTATTTGGAGAGCCTCTTATTTGAATTCCTCTACCTTAGGAAATTCCTTGAACCTTTTTATTTGTAATGATAGTTGAGTAGTCCGTTCATCTTTCGATTTGCTAAACTATTCATTCATTGTCTTTAGCCTGTTCAATGCTTGAGACAACCCTTTTTGCTTTTGAGCTGCATGTTGGTCTATCCTTTGTTTCTCTTTAAAAAATTTCTCATTTAATTTCTCATTTGATTGCTTCTGTGCTCCTAACTGCTGCTCTAACTGCTCTATTCTCTGTTTTCTTTCTTGTACCTGTATCTCCAGTGAGATGATCACTTGATCCTTTTCTTTAAGAAAATTGCTAACTTTAGATGCCTTGTCCATAGTAGTTTTTGTATATGCCCCTGCATACTGAGAGAGTTTAGTAAGATATTCGGAAGGGTTGAATTCCTCTCTCCATACCATATTAGTTATCTCCATCTGTGTAGGTAAAAGAGAATATTGATCAAGTTTTCTCTTTTTCCTTTGTCTTTTTATTACAGCCCTATGCTTAGGGCTGTAGAAGACATCTAAGGGTGGTATTTCTTCTACACGCAGAACAATCTCATCAGAAGGGTTCTCTAGTATCATTTCAACATCTATCTGAGTCATGGATGGGCCGCTAGTTCCTTCAGTTGGAACTATATTAGTTGCTATCTTTTGTCTAGTTGTTACTTCGAGTGTACTAAATCCCTACAGGCTCTCATTATTGCTGATAATTGAGTCAAACTGTTTCCATTATTTGAGTAGTTTGGGATCAATGTGAATGTCTAAATCAATAAGTTCACCACCCTTTTCTTGTTCTTGCTCCTGCTCTGGTGTTTTTTCTTTCTCAGGAACTTCTTCTACTACAGGAGCTTTGTCAACAGTTTGTTGTTGAGTTTCGCTTGACTGGACTATTAGGGTTGTGGCTAATAGGTCTAAAGGCAGAGTTTTCAACCTCTGGTCTCTAAGCATATTAAACATTTCCAATCCTTCATCTTGATACCTCATCCTAGCCAATACTGTAACTTGAAATAATGATTCAACTAAGGAAAATAGAACATCGAATTCATTGGCTTTATGATCAAACTTAGCAAGTTTGGCTTGAGACATGACATTATAAGCAACCTGTCTTGGATCATATAGCCTGTTAGGAATTGTGGCTAGATTCAACATTAGCATCTTTTATGTCTCCTTCTCTACATGCTTATAGTCATGCAGAGTGAAAATGCCACACCATAAAGGGGAGTTTGGCCAAATGTGCTTCTTTGAATCCTTAAGGGTTCTGGATGTCCCTTCTACTATTATTTGGTAGGCAAACTCTCGAGCTGACAACTTCTCAGGCACATACATGGGAAGAACATGGGTTTTAGTAAGGCTACCAAAAAGCCTTATGTAAGTAAATTTCTCTTCCCTGAACCAACTACCTACTGCTGTTAAATCAACTTCTACTTCCGAGAATATCCTTGGAGCAGGTTTATTAAAAATAGAATAATATACATGGAGAATAAAACCATTACAAATTTTATACAAATTATTTTTGTAATTCGCCTTCCATAACTATTGGTGGTAAATATGGATTGGGTTCGGGTCTTTAGGAGTCCATTTCCACCCGAGCATTGGATATTCAGAATTAAAGAAAACGGTATCCATTATATAAGCACTGTAATAGAACGGGGGAATAATCCAGGAAGTTTTATGCGCATTTGCCCTATACTATAAAATTGTTGTGGCTAGTTTATCAGACAAGATATTAGCCCAATCCATCACATAACCATTGATTGCAACTTCCATTAGGGGAACCATTTCTATGGTGAATTTTTCCGAATCATGTATTCCCCATATCCTACACATCATATCCCTGGCATAACAATAAGGGGAAGCCAAAGAGTCAACAGAGTACTTACCTGATGACTCGTGCTTGTGCTTTTCGGGGAAATGTCTCCATTGCTTTATCAGGGCTAACTCTGAATCGTTCTCCTTTGCAAACGCCTCCAAGAACACGTCGTTGTATCACTTCTCAGGCCGAGGTACGTGGTACATTTTCATGAGATCCTCGGGCTGAAATGAACCAAATATCCTCCCATTAGCTATGGAAAAGGTTCTATCCGAGACTATAATTTTTTCCACCACCCATATTACTACGTCAGTATATGGAAGGATTTTAGCTCGCGTTGTTATTCTTTGTAGATAGGAACAAGCCAATTCTTTAAGAGTTCCTTTCGATTTGTTAGTAGAATCGGTTGTGGCTTCCTTTGATAATTTCTCAGGATCCTCGGCTTCTATTAGATTGTAAATACTCTCCCAGCTCATGTTTCCTAGACCAAGGCATGCCATATATGAGATTAATCCTTTCTTGCTTGGTCGAAGAACTTTTACTACATGAGCTACTATTGTAGGAGTTTCTGCTGCAAACTTCTTTGATTTCATACCCATTTTCTCTGGTTCTCTAGTTTTGGAAGAATTTTGTGCAAATAGTTGCAAACAGTTGCAAACAGTGATATAGAGGAAATGTTGTTGCAAGCCAATATGATAATGAATAGAATTACGTCGATTGGCATAAAATGAAATATAGTTAAGGATTACCATGGATGAAACTCTTTGAAAAATTCATCCATAACTGCAATATTGAATAGCCGTTTAAACTGTCAATCGTGGTGAATATCATCATAAATGCCCATCACGTCGCCCATATGCCGAATGATTGTTTCAAGCGTGCCTTTGATTTTATTGATCAGGGGTTAACGATAAATCATTGATTGGCGATCGGGAGTGTCAAAGGGAAGGCTTTTAAGAGTTGCTTTAAATATCTTCGATCACCAAAAGGTGATACAATATAATGCATACAGACTCTCTTAATTTTTTTTTTCTTTTTGAGATGTGCGCCCAATTAATAGATCGCAGTCAGGATTTGACATGGTTTTTCTTATCTTTTTTGTGTGACTTCGTCAAGTGCCGATTGCCGATTACAATTTAAATTTATTGCATCAGAGGAATTGATTAGGCTTTGCTCATATGTCCCTTTATTATTGACATGGCCGAGTTGCTGATTGCCAATTTTCTTTATCGCATTGGAAGAATTGAGGGGCTTTGCTTTATTGTGCGTTGGAATTTGTTTTCCCCGATTTGCCAATAGAAATTACTTTTTGGCGGTGGATTGGGTGATGTTTTTTTTGTATGTTTCTTTTAATATTGCGATATGCAATCTCCAATCGCTTTATTGCAATATAGAATGATTATTTTAATATTATAAAGGAACACTTTATTTCTTATTTAAAAGGCTGTATAAAATGATTTATTCACATTGGGGCTTTTAACAAGGATTTTTTTTATGATGAGGTACACACCATTTTATTCACACATCTAACTAAGTTTATTTTTTGAGGGACCCATTTCATATTAAGATTTTGTATAAAAATTTATATGAAATGGGGGGTTGTTGTACAAGACAACACCTCCTCAAACTTGTAAAAAATAAATAGGCATTTGCATGTAAATGGTGTGTAAAAGTGACAAAAAATATTTGTTTTGCATTTGTAAAAGGCAGTAGTCACTCTTGAACATGAAACCCCATCACTTTTCATGTTTGGGTTGGGAAATCCATTTGTTACTCAGTTGACCATACCTCATTTGAAAGTATTCAATTGGTTTGGGTTTTATTTTTGAGTCAAATTCTTCCAAGTAATTATGTTGTGTCTCTGATATGTTCAACAGAAGTTCAACCTCGGTCAAAATTACTTTGTCATTCTTAGCATTTAGTTGCATAGACCATCCCTAAGACAGCCCTCAATTACTCTAAATTGTTGTTCTTCAAAACTTGACATGAATTTCATGTTGTAGGCCCTCCTAGGATGAGTCACTTTCGATTGACTTCAACTCATAATCTATGAATTTGATCCAGAAATCTTCAGTGCCTTAAGGCTTGTATGCCTTAATGGTATGTTTCTTGCCTTCGACTATAGGTTCTCATCATTGGCATTCGATCAATTTATTATATGAGTGTTTGACATCAAATCATCTATTCACACTTAATAGATTGTACTGGAAGTACCTTGAGAGCCATTGTCATTATTTGTGGTTTCTCTCACACTTGTTAACGATTCACATCATTGACTAGTAATCAAGTGGTTTCTACCATGTTTTACTTTGAAACATACACATGCGTGGCTAGATTCATACTACAAATGAAGAGATGGAGATCAAGACCTTGGATCTAGTTTCATCCATCCATGCTACGTGGATTTATTAAATATTCGTGATTGTAAACATAGATCCATTGACATGGATCTTCAGAAGTATTTCCATACTGTGATATTTAGACATTTATGTTCTGAGTATGGGAATGCCTACCTCAGTGATGATATTATATATGGCATTGTAACATTTTTTTGGTTGTTTCAGGTCTCCGACTGTAGTCTCCAACCCAAGCCTTCTTATGATAAAGCACTTCAGTCATCAAAATATTTCTTCTCACTTTGCACTTTAGTGGGGAATCTGTCACACATCATTTTGTTGCATTATGCAAATGACCATTGGTTTGGATCTCTCGCTATCCAAAAATGTGTCCCAGATGATCCCCTTGCAAAGTTTGAAACTAAATTATCCAAAATAAAGTGGAATTTCTAGATCCTATGGTACAAAACCTTGATTTTGGCTATATTCATAGTTTCCTAGCCGATTCATGCGCATACACAGGGAATACCATTATTATCTACACATAAGTACGTACTGTCTTCCACTATGACATGAGAACATGACTTGAAGTACGTAAAAATAAAAAGTAAAGTCTAGAAGCGTTGTTGGTAGCATCTATCCCAACCAACTTCGAATGAGTGCCTATTCATTTTTGATCCCTCCCATCATTGAGAAACTCCCCTTCCTTTGTGGTATCCCTATCCCACTAATAGTGGATCGCATCCCTTGGAGAATGGATCCATGACTTCTCATTCTTGGCCTATAAATCCACTACAAGTATGAGAATTGGAGGAGGATTGCTTGAAGTATGTTTGTGTTGTTGAGATTAGGTTGGAAGGCTTTTCTTCAAAGGGAGAGGGTTGGAGATTGCAGAAGGGGCTTCCTACATCAAGGCTACATGGTTGTAAGGATTTTCTATAGTTTTATGTATATAAGAAATTGTTCTTTCTTAGTTACATCTCCATTGATTTAATTTGTAGGATTCCTTGATCACCAACATAAGTTTTGGTTGCATAATTGATAAGTTCACATGTATAATTGGTTAATTAATTCATTTATCTCTTTGTTTATATGTTGTATGCTTTAATATCTTGTTTGTCTTTGTATTTTCAAATCTCTTTCAGGACATTGCGGAGAACCTGTTGAGAGTGACAATAGGACATATAGAGCATCAAAGAATGAGTGATCAAAAATTTTGAGGGACTTCATCAATCAATTCACTAAACCAGTAAGAGGCCTCTTTCATTCTATTTGCTTTTGAACGATTAAAACTTAGAGAAAGGTAGCAGTTACTCTGTGTTTGTTACTAGGGTTCTTTGAAGTCCATGGAGACCTCTCTTGTCCACAAGAGGGATTTTTCCACCTAACATATATCCACATGGGATCTGATCTAAAGACGAGGAGTTTAGAGTCTGTCCTACTACATAATGTGTGGACAACAAGAAGAAACCATGTAACATCTTCTCAATCATGGTCAATTCTCTAGCACAATATGGAGGAGAGTCCAAAAGTTATTTGGATACTTGGATTGATCTCAAAATAGTATGATTGAAACATTGGAACAGTGGATAAAATCTATATTTCCTAGCTCGATATTCAATATAGCACAGGTCCTATTTTTCATATTTGTCATGTGGGCTATTTGGAAAGAAACGAACAAGAGAATATTTAGAAACAAGTAGAAATCATTATATCGAACATAGTATATGGTTAAGCCAAATATCAGAGAAATCATCGTGGGGGAACCTCTGAACCCTGATGATTGGAAAAACTAGCCTCCGGGAGAAAATTTTATGAATGAGATTGACTTATCTCCCAGTATGTTATACCCTGTTTCATGGAAACCCCCTCCTCCATCTCCTTCTACTCCTATATATTTTCCTCCTTCTAAGGGCTTTGTAAAGATAAATTTTGATGCAGCTTCCAAAGGAAATCTTGGCTTAGCAGGACTTTGAGTAATTATAATGGGTTGAAGACACCACGTTCTTAAGATCTTCGCAACAAACTGTGGTCTATCCAATAATAATGAATCTAAATTATTTCTCTATGAAAGGGGTATTAAATTAGCTCTCTTAGAAGGATATATGAAGATCCATATTAACAAGGGTTGTTACTTATCCATAAGAACAACCTATAAGCTTATCTAAGGAGTTCCTATAGAAAAATATCCATCAGTTGGAGTTTTATTAATATGACATATAGAATATAATATTGTTGAAGGCTCAGAATGTCCTTGCCTCAACATCGGGGAAACCATCTGGCCGAGAACTTGAATACTATTCCTTTTCTGTTTAGGATAGCATTCCGAATAGGGATATAGGGACCACTTTCCTGTTCAAATATATCACGGAGTTTTGGGTGTGATATAGATGGGGTGAAAACTATTTGATAGAGTAAATATGAATGCAAATAAATAAATATATATCTATCTATCTTATTCCCAAGATATAACTAACTTTTCATATGCAATTTCATAAAGATTTATTTATAAATGAAAGACAATATAGATCTTCAAACATTTAAAAGAGTTAAAAAGAATAAAAGATAATTAAATTGATTAAACAGTAATTCATTTAATTATCAAGCACATATCTCATAAAAAATATACCATTTCATACATACAAATAAAGATAACAATTAATACACTTTTCAATAGTGAAACAATGCTTAATTGAGTTGTGATATTATATATAATAAGACCATGATAAAACTTATCTGACTTTTAAACATAAAACATAAAAGATAACATTAATAAAAGATAATAGTACCACATATATCAATTCTATGCTTATGGAAGAACATAGTTTCTGGTCTAGCCTTTCTATAAAATTATCAAAGAAATATAGAAGTGCAAGTTCCTTGAGTCTTCTTACAAAAATTATGAACCCTTTCTCCAAAAACATCAGAGGGTATTTATAAATAAAAGTCATACTATCAAAATCGAAATGCATATTTTGCTAAGGAGGTTGAAACAAACACTCCTCGAAATAGGGAACAAAAAGATAAAAATAGCCTATGTTTTAACAAGAAACTAAATATGGGAAGTTGACTGCTCTTCCATTTTCTCTTGCAATCTGTAAATAGCTTCTATCGGCTTCAATTCTGGGGGATGGGCTGGCCTGATACACATATTTCCTCCAAAAAAGGGATCTGAAAGAGGTGGGAGCATGTATTTAGTTGTATTAATAAGGCTGCGAAGAACTAACCATTGTCCATAGGGCTTTACCAAAAAATGTTGATGATATTCAAGATTTAACTTAGATAATTTCTTAATGATATATTATTTTTCCTTTTATTTTTTATGCCAATACTCTATGAGTGTTTGAGTATCTAGAAATCATTCTCTTGGGCACTCAGTAATAAGATTAGCATATGTTCGACTTTCTCTAATAGTTTTTGTAATTTGGCATGCTAGCTCTCTTTCGCTGTAAATTTCTTCTTCAACCTACTTTATTATCCAAATATATAAAAAGAATATCTTTGTATGATTCTTTTATTTTGGAAGATTTTCTTTTATTCCATCTGAATTTTCCTACCAAGTGATGAAATCAAGAATCCTGTTGTTGATATCTTCATAGTGTGTTCTCAATTCAGACATTTGATCAGTCAATGAGTCATTGTTTTTACAAAGGTTATTCATGACCTTTAACTTCTTACAGAAGTTTACTTGTTGTTGTGTGAGGAGAGCATTGATCTCTCTAGCTTCTTTTCTGAATCCTTCAATATCAGTATGCTTATGTATCTGAGTTATTCTAAGTTGAAGCTGGTCAATCTGCACATTTCAGCTCTGAATATTAGCTTGATTTTGTACTTTCAATTGATCAAACTTAGTTTGTAATTTTGACAACTTGATTTTCCATTCCTTATCCATATTATGTGCTGAATTAAGTCATGTTTGTTCTAGATGCAAGATTTTTTCATCTTTTTCTTTAACCAGTTGTTGAACTTCAGTAGCTTTGAAAATGGTGATCGTAGCATAGGCTCCTGCATATTGTGAAAGCTTAGCTAACTCATCAAATGAATTAGCTTGATAATATTACCATACCACATCTAATGGGATGCTTCTAGGAAGAAGTTCCTGAGAATGTTCCATTCTTCTTTTCTTCTTATGTCGACTCACAACATCACGATGTTCAGGACTGTAAAAAATATCAAGAGACAAAATCTCTTCTACTTTGAGGATGATGTCGGAGGTGGGGACTATCAGGATAACTTCTTTATCCATTATTTGACTTGATGAATCATTTATAGGAGACTTTGTCTTACTAGCTACAGGAGTCTTATCTATTTCCATTGAAGCTGAATCATGCACTTCCTTCTCCTGTGTGCTATCTAGTTCTTTGCTGAGCTGATCCCAAACTTTATCAAGCTCACTAGTAGACAAGAGCTCTTCTATTTTTTTCTCTAAGAGTGCATTAGTGGGTGTCTTTTCTATTTCTTTTGTAGACAACGAAAAAGATTTTCCTATAGGTAATTATAGCTATAAAGAAATCAGGCATTCAGAACGTAGTTTCTGTATCCTTTTATTTTTCTACTCTTGGAATAAGAAAAAATCCTCGGGGCCGAGTCAGTTTGTGCTAAATGTTCAACCTACCTATATGAATCACATGTCTCAAACAAATAATCAAAATCATAAGGTTCATGAACAAATGGCTTTATTTTAACCTAAGTAGTGAAATCATGAATGACCTTTTTAGGGTCGTACTGTCTAGGAGGAATAGTGGGGAGCTGCATGCCTTCGATTTGTTTGATTTCTAGGGTAGCATGATTGTAATTCTCAAGAGCATAGACTCCACATTGAATAGGAAATTGTGGCCAAATAACCTTTTTAGAGTCTTTCAAGACTTTAGTTATACCATGACCTATGATCTGATAAGAAACTTCCCAGGCCAGAAGCTTATTAGGAACATAAATAGGAAGAACATGTGGGGCCGAAAGATTCCCAAATACTCTGGCATAAGTGAAATTTTCTTCAGTAAACCAACTACCAATAGTAGTGAAGTCTATCGTGGCTTCTTGAGACAACCTAGGGGCATTTTGATCAAAATGGCTTTGTACAAAGGAAGCATTAACTTATTGCAAATTCTGTAAAAATGAGGTTAGTACTTAGATTCCCATAGGATATCATGATATAAGTGAATTGGTGTAGGGTATTCAAGTGTCCATTTCCATCATATTGAGGGAAAATAAAAAGAGAAATAAATGGAATCCATAATATAGGCACTCATCTAAAAAGATGTCATGGTTCTTTCTGAAACACTGTGTTTTTACATATATTCTAAGATTTTGGACACGATATTGTTGAACAATATAGTAGCCCAATGCATTATTTCAGAATTAGAAGCAGCTTGAATCAAAGGAACCCATTCAACTGTAAATTTTTGTGTGTTCGGAGAGCTGAACAATCTACATATCATAGTAGTAGCATAACAGAACAGACCGACAAGAGAGGTGAAAGGATATATACCCTTATTATCATGCTTGTGCTTCCTTGGGTATTGTTTCCATTGTCTAATGGGCTCTGATTCTAATTTTTTATTTCTGCAAAGGAATTGGTGACATCAAAAAAGGTAGCCTCGGATGATGATGAGGCATTAGTTGTTGCTTGCTTAACCAATACTACTATGGGGTTTTCTTCTTCAAATAGATTGTACATTGACTCCCCAGAAGAAGTGAATTTGACGTGCATGTGGTGTTTGTGAATAATAGAGTCATCTATGTTGCTTCTGGTTTGAATTGAGTTACTTCTGTTTGAACATATGACCCTTTTGTAGAATTTCCTGTAGATTCACAAGCTCATACAATTTACTAAAGCATAGGACAAGAATCTACTTCTACTATCAACCAACAGAACCTAATAGATTGATGAAAACAATAATCAACAAGAGGAAGAAAATCAATGGCACATAACACAATAATTTTTCCTCGGGAACAACACAGCTCAAACCCCTACTATCTAAATTGCATTAATCAGAAATCCAAGATGATAATACAATGCTTGTTCTCACAAGAACAATCCCAACACTTAGTATGATCAATCTCCATGCTCACAAGCAAGCTCAAGTCAATCTCTAGCCTCTTCTTTTGTTCTCCAAGCCCTTATTTCCTTGTTCCATTCCTATGGCTGAATAGCCCATATTAATGGGAATATAGTGCATCCAAAACTACGCAATCCAAACTAGGTTTAGTTCTTAATTGCATGCAGCATTTGTACAACTCAGAAAACTATACAACTAATAGTACAATATCCCTACACTCTAGTCTCAACTGGATATTTCTCAGAATCGACATGCATGAGTTTCTTATGAGGGAATATTCAATTATATAGAGTAGAATTAGTGGATGCATTGGTGAACCA
>APFE030168323.1:578-11153 GCA_000404065.3 Pinus taeda
GTGCCCTAGTGTAACCATCCCATGAAACCACCAATCCTGGGCCTCACCATCCAAATGCAATGTTGCCACCTTGATGGCCTCTGTCTCTGACATCTGGTTAAGCTGGAAATAAATATCTAGCTTCTCCACCCAAGACTTTGCCGAACTGTTTGATGAACCATCAAACGTAGGCAAGTGGAATCTACTCGTTGCATGGTGGGTGTCACCATCATGGTAATGCTGGTACCCTCTGTGATGGTCGCGGCGTCTACTATCCCGCTGGAGCTGAACAAAATCTCTGAATGAGAGGGCTTCCCTGAACTCCTGCCCATAGGCCTGGTACTCTGCAAAATAATCGCGCATATGTCCGGGCTCTGCCTTCTACTGGGCTACGGCCCCCGTGTCGGCTCCTAAGAAAGTGGGCATGTTAGAGCGTGTAGGGGCATGTGAGGCCACCTGCTGCGCAGTATCACACTGCTCTGGCAAATGGTGGGATGCACCCAATCCCTCACCAACCTGAAAAACCCGTGGGCTCTCACGCTGTCTGGCCTCTACTGTCGTGAATCTCTGCCCCATCACCTCAATCTGCCTCGACAGATCCTGCACGGATTTGAGAAGCATATCCGCAAATCTCTTCCCGTCATCATCTGCCATCGAATCCTCCTGCTTTGCGTCCACCACGGGCTCCCTCTGTCCTACGTCCACCACAGGCTCCTCCTGTTCTGTGTCCACCACCGGAACACAGCCTCCCTCTCCGTAAGTGTTCTCCAACCTATGCCCAGTGTCCCTGTATCTCCGACCTCTGTAACAGATGTAGGGTTTTTCCCCCGGTGTCATAGATTGCTAGCTCCACAAGTTGAGTCAGATCTATGCTCTGATACCACTGTAATATCCCTAACCCAGAATATTCCTCAAACCCCAGCAAAATCTCAACCAGAAAAACGCACAAGTGGTCTAGTAGCCGAGAAAATCACAGAGATATAATAGTAGTGCAGCAACAATAATGTACATATGAAATATAAATAGATACACAAGAAATGCAGCGAGAAATGCTAAGCCATTTTATTATACTGAGTAAAGGAATGAGTACAGAGGTGATCAGAAGGACGGCACCTCGACTTGCACAAGGCAAGTGAAGAAATACACTCAGAATAACAAAGGAATGGCCTCACACTGATCTGCGTCCCAGCTGCTGGAAAACTGCTGTGTTGCTGCTACTGCTGGAAATCGAATGAGGATTTGGGGCTGCTCCCCTCCTCAAAAAAACTGAAACTTTGGAATCAAACTCTACTCAAGAAACCCAGAAAAACCCAGAAAGCTTTTCTGAAATGCCCGACCCCCGAAAATCACCCCCTTGGGGTTCTGCGCAGTCCCTCAATGCTTTGTGCTGCCACTGAATGAAACCCTCCAGAAAACTGCCTGAACTCCTGCCAAAACTCTCCAATATGCAAGAGTTGATCCCCTGCTCTACCTCTCAGCACAAATCCTCCTGCAAACCCTCAACCCAGGCTCCTGCTAGAAAGAACTGCGTCCTCCTCTCAGTGCTGCGCAGTCCTCCAAAGCACTGATGAAACTGCTGCTGAAATGTTGATGACACTACTGCTGGAATACCAATGAAAATACCTTGCCTGAGCAGGCACTCGAAGTCCCCCGGGGCTAAGGATGAGATCTCCGAACGGAGACACTCAATGCACTAAACAGTGCTGCAGACTAGCTAAACAACCAGCGTGCTCTAAGTCGAAATGACTATCACAAATGCTCATAACTGGAATGATCAAAATGAGGGGGCTCCTCTCTCTTTTATAGCCTTTGCCTCTCTCAATCCCAAGGCTCACCTCCTCCTGCGTGATTCCTTTCTTGCCATGTGTTCCTTTCCTCCTACGCAGTTCCTCCATGTGTCTGCGTGGGCTCCATTTCTGTGTCCCCCTTTGGCCCCCATGGCTCCCCTTTAAGTCACAACGTTGTGATACTAGGAAGTGACTTTTTATTCTAAAAGTGAGTTATGTCCCCCTTCCTCACTTTTTATTTACAAATAACTATAAAAGGCAAAAATTGAACAAAATCAAATATTCCAATTAGCCATAGCTAATTAGGAATATTACAAGTTTGAAGCCCAAGGAGAAGGCCCTAAGACTTTAGTGATGTGCTGTCAAATTTTTTTATTTCTTTTAAAGTTTACAGTTATGTAAGTTTGTCAGTCAGTTTGCAGTTATAGTTGGTTTTTAGTTTTGACACCACTACCCAAAAGAGAAGGCTACTGATCTACAGTGTTTTTGACACCTCACAAGGAGGATGCCATCCCCATTGGAGCCAATGTTAGGGTCCTATAAATATAGGCAATTATAATTTGTGTCCAGTTATTTATTTTGGGAATCTGCTTGTGAAACTTAGCCTATGAGTCACTAGGTGTCATAGCCTAAAGATTTACTTATCTAAGAAACCATTCAGTCTTTCAAGTTCTGTGGTCAAAATCAGTCTAAGGTTGGAAAGGCTTTTTGCTTTTCAAGCTTCTGTAAATGATCTAGCAGGTATTTTCAAAATAAAGTACTCAGAAGCAACTTTCCAACGAGCTATAGATCTCCTCAAAAGGACCTTGAAATCAAAAGTTATGACAAGAAGAAGATCCTTGTTCAGAACCCACAGAACAAAAGAAAAGGCTAAGTAAAAGTCCAAATCCCGCATCCTGGAGGTTTTGGAGAGAGAAAACAGTGGACACCGGAGCAAAATCAACGATTAGCGATCGCCAGGATCGCAATCGGTGATCAGAGGTTCCAAATCCCGCATCCCGAAGATTCATGGTCAGTGGACGGGGTCGGCAATCGGCAATTCGCAATGGAGGCAGGGTGGTCACATTTCGAAATTGTCGGGATTGCGGGAAAAAGGCCTCCAGTGTTAAAGTGTCGGGAAAGGCCTGAAACAAATTAACAAAGAAAATGCTCGCAAAACCAGGCCAGGCAGGGCCTTCTCTCTCTCCTCCCAAAGGGACGCGTGGCAGCAAAAGATTGGATCCGATAAAGGTCACGAGGCTAAGGCTCATAAATCAACAACCATCATTCATTTTTGGACCCCCGAAAAATGGTTTTGATGAAACCATTTATAAGTCACCGAGAGATGAAATGAATAGTCTCTCCCTCATGTATATAATAAAGACCAACCTGAATGAATATAACGAATTGATTTTGAGGAGTTACTGCCTGGTCTGACATGGTATCAGAGCCATCTCCCAAAATTAGCTTTTGTGTAACTCTTGGTGTCAATTACCTGCCTATTTTGCAGAACTCACACCTCTGTCATGCTCCTGAGGCCTGCACCCACATTCCTAAACCACTGTCATATGCGTTTTTATGTTCTAGTGTCAGAAGTGGGATATGAACGCACACCTTTCGGACCAGAACCTTAATCTGACGCAGTGGAAACGTGGTAGTTCCGTTCCGTTGTAGTGGTATCGACCTCAACCTCCTAGCTGGAAACGTAGTGGTATTCTTGGTGCTCAACAGTTCCACATTTTTGAATTGTGCATCATTGGATATTCTTGTCATACTAGTCAGGTTGTAACATTCTTTGCAGTCCGCCATTGCTTGTGTAAAGAACCTGGTATACATTGTGGTTTTACATTGTTTTGAATCCGCATACCTCCACTTCTCCAATTCCATCCTACATGTTGTAGCCAACACGCAGACCATTTTCTGAATCAATTCCATACCGCTCGATAGTCATTGTTGTGCGCACTATGCCCTTCTATCCGTAGTGGTTTGGAGCTCGATGCTTTGCACTTAGTCATCGACTTGGACTGTGACTTGTGGTTGAATAAATCATGTTGCATTGGCTGATAGCTCTGAGCCTAGTTTGAATATCAGAGATGGTGCTCCGATGTACCTTGCCGCTGTTCTTGAATATCTAACTGCTAAGGTTTTGGAACTTGTTGCCAATGCTACCCAGGATAACAAAAAGAATCGTATAGTTCCAAGACATATTCAGCTTGCCATTCGCAATGATGATGAGTTGAGCAAATTGTTGGGTGTTGTAACCATTGCCAATGGAGCAGTGCTTGGCACCAGAACCGAGACCTCGTTCTGGTGTATGATGCGCAGCGGCCAGGCAAATGTCTGAAGCGGTGAGAAAACGTATATGGAAGTGGTCTGCAGTGGCAGTGGTGGGAGCGCTAGTGGTGGTATTGGCCAGAAGGGTTCGTGGTGAAAGGGCCTAAGCTTTCGTTCTCTGAAAGATGTGTGCCATTTAAGATCACCATATTTTATATATAATTGCCTCCTATATACTTATTAGACTGCTACTTTGAATATGTACTGATTTGTTATGTGAGTTATGCAACTCTAATTTTTGGTCGCAGTACATTTTAAATGAACCAGCATATTGCGTATTTCCTTGGTGATGAAACTTCATATGGTGGATTTAAGACTGTTGGTTTTAATACACTGTTGTTTTAATTATCCCTCATTATTTTTTTTCAAAGTTAAACAGAGTTTGCCACCAAAAGTACAATTTTTTACAGTATATTGCTAGGAGTATTTTTTTTACAGTACACAAATTTTACAATGCATTCAATCATATCCATTGTGGGAATAGTTCTCACTGGCAAGGAGAACTATCCTAAGTGGTCCCGGATGATAAAACACACCCTCATTTTCAATGAGTTGTGGAAAAGAGTGTGTGTTGGAGACGAAGACAAAGAGCCAGAACAGCCTACCTCAAACAAAGAGTTCGCCATTTGGGAAAATAAGAACAGCAAAGCCTTTGCATTAATTGCAGCATCTGTAAGTGAAGAGGTAAGTCGCCATATTTCGCCATTTTCAACTACTTTCGAAGCCTTACAAAAGCTGAAAGAACTCTATGACTCACATTCTGCACTTGAAGTTGTTCAACTCATGATTAAACTCTTCACTCTTGAATTACAAAATAGTGATCCTCTTGCTCTTGCATCCGAAGTAAAATCTATAATGCATGATATTAAAGCCACTAAGGTTGAAATGGATATTCCTCTTATCGCTTTTCTCAAGGCACTTTATCCTACTTACTCCAATTATCTTGAGTCATTGCAAGCAAATGGAAATCTCAAAGATATTAACTTTGACTCTCTTGTGAAAAAATTTGTTGAAAGAGAGAAAGCTTTAAGAAAGAAGATAGCCCCTGAATCTTCTGAAGAGGTTGTGTGCCTTGCTCATAAAGAGAAGAATCTTGCCCAAGATTCTTCCAGAGGAAAAGGTGGTCGAAGAGGAAGAGGAAGATATTTCAGAGGCTGGGGGGCAGACACTCTCAAGGAGAAAAGTCAGATTTGTGTTGCATACGCTGCAAAAGAAATGGATCACGTGATGCCTCTACATGCAAGTTACCTTGCGACAAAATTGAGCAGCAAAGAAACCAACCCAAAGTTAAAACTAATGACACAGACAAAGGTAAAGCACCTGAATCCGCTCATTATGTTGTGGCACAATGTAATATCGGAGTAAATGAAGATTTATTTAATGCTTCACTTGCTCCTTGGAAACATGATTGGTTGCTTGATTCAGGAGCAACTTGCCACATGACTTTTGAAGAATTTACTAACAATGTTGATGGAGCAGTATACTTTGCAGACCAATCAAAACTCAAGCCATTAGGGCTTGGCACAATCAGGCTCAAATTGCCTGATCTTCTAGACTTTCTTCTGCATCATGTTCTATATCTCCCACAACTGAAGAGAAACTTGTTGTCCTTGGTCCACATCCGCCAGCAAGGTCACTCCATTCATATGTTTGATGGCAAGCTTGAGGTAAGAAAAGCATCCGACCACTCACTTGTCATGAGGGGAATAGAAGAAGAAGGCTTCTCAAACTCCAAGGAACATTTGCTCATGCAAAACATTTCTCATACAATTCTCATCATGAAGAAGGTACACTTCCATCAAGTTTATTATGGCATGCTAGATTTGGACATTTGAACTATGACAGTCTCCGCTTATTAAAGAAAAATGGTGTTGATGGTTTGCCTACAATTCCTAGAAGACTTAAGCAATGTGATGCTTGCATTCTAGTAAAGCATAACAAACAACAATCCTTTCATGACTCACATTCAAGAGCACATAGGAAGCTTGAACTTATTCATTCAGATTTATGTGGTCAATGCCTGTTTCTTCTGCAAATGGAAATAAATATATCATGACATTTATTGATGACTACCCCAGAATGTGTTGGGTTTATTTATTGAAGAACAAATCTGATGCTTTCCTAACATTCAAGAATTTTCATAAATGATTGAAAATGATGCACAATCTCATATTGGGTCTTTTCGCACTGATAATGGAAAAGAATATACATCAAATGAATTTGAACACTGTCTTCGCCAACATGGGTTTAAACATCAAACAACTGTGCCTTATAATCCCCAACAGAATGGTGTAGCCAAAAGAATGAATAGAACAATCTTGAATATGTACTATCCATGCTCTTCTTCAAAAATGTAAAGATAATGTTTTGGGCTGATGCTGTTCTATGTGCTGCATATATAAAGAATAGATGTCCATCTAATGCTATAAGAAACAAGACTCCTTATGAATTGTGTATGGACATGTTCCTTCGGTAAAACATCTCAGGGTCTTTGGTTCCACCTGTTATGCTTTGATACCAAAGGTACATAGAAACAAACTTGGTGCTAGAAGTCATAAGTGTATCTCCCTGGGGTATTCAAGCACCTCCAAAGCATACCGTCTCTATGATGAAGTAAATAAAAAGTTTGTTGTATCTAGAGATGTAATTTTTCTTGAATCATCCAAATATGACAATGTTGTTGAGCGACAACTTCATCGCTTGGAGATTTCGACGTGACAAACAGCGTAATGCCACTCTCCATTGCGAAAAATATCAATGCACAATGGAGTGAGACCTCCGTGCGAATCATCCAACTTAATTGAACATCAATGCCAGCCATTGGTGAACTACGAGACGTGATCATTAGACTATCTCATGACAGTCGATTCCACCAACGCATTAACATAGTGGTTGTGGACATACCAGAACCATATGGTCTACTACTCAACATAGACTCGTCTAGAAAGCTAGATAGATATTTTGCTACAGACTAGTCTCACATGTGGTTTCCATACAAGGGCAAGTGCAACCAAATCTGGGTGTTGTCCGAGAGGTACATGAAGCATAATGTCAATCCCCTTAATGGTGAGAATGAACCGTTGGCCTTCGCAGATCTCATGTTTGGCAACTGCCTCCTTGAAACAACATTGGGGTGTTATCTTGCACGACTAACTCCAACCCCACCATACATGCAGTTGGGACTCCTTCCTTGCCCAACTGATGGTAATGAAACATGTACAATACATTGTACCAATAATAGCAATAGTAGCAGCAACAGTAGTAGTAGTAATACTAGCACATCAAGCGGTCCATGTACAGACAAGTTGTGGACCATGTACTTTTAGGGATCAAAGACATAGGACAACTTGAGAGACGGGTGTGTCTTGATCGACCCTTACAATAGGAAGCATATGGTTTCTAGTCACTTGGAGTTCGAGTGCACGAATAATGTTGCTAAGTATGAAGCATTCATGTTGGGTTTGTAGAAAGCCATTAGCCTTGACGTGGTTGCACTCAAAGTGGTAGGTGATTCAGAGATAGTGGTATGGAAGGTATGTAACACCATTCACTGTTTATCACTACATCTCAAAAGTTACCAGAAAGAGGTATGGTGACTAATCTCAAACTTCGAAGCATTTAATATCATTGTTGTACCACGTACGCATAATGAAACTGCCAATGCACTGAAAAATGTAGCGTAGAGAATGTCATCGATTAGGGATGTTGGCATTATGACACAACTGTGTCCTTGATGGCAACTCTCTTAGATGATAGATCACAATACAACAGGTTAACAATTCAGAGTTACAGATCAGACTTCATAGAATGAAGAAAGAGAGGTATACGCAGATTCACCATTGGCCAAGCCACGTATACATGTGGGTTTAGTGTATACAAGTCGCGTATACGTACACATGCACTTTCACAAAAGGAAAAGCGCGTATACCTTGGAAAACTAAGTTTTTGGTCCGAAGTATTTGGTCCATGGTATTGGTCCAAGGTATTGGGTCTGAGGTATTGACCCTAGGTATTTGATCCAAGGTATTGGTTCTAAGTGGTTTTGGTCCATGGTATTGAGAAAGGCCTAAAACTATAAAAGGAGGAGAAGATCATTAGGCCAAGGCACTCAAGTATTGAATATCTGATGAAGAGTGAGATCTACTATGCAGGTTATTGGGTTATGATGCATTGCTGGATCTGAACCAAGGAGGAACCTTAGCAGTTGATGGAGGATAAGCTCTAATGATGGATCGGGATCTTAAGGCATAAAATGAACTATAATTATGTTTTTTTTCATGAATATTCTAGATCTAAATTCTGATGCATATATTATTCTGTAAATGATATGATCCGGGTATAACTAAAATCTGGTATAGCTGCAGAATTGTGAATTAATATTCGTAGATGTATACACTGGTTGGCTTTGAGGAAAGCGCATATACACGCAGGTTCAGCACATGAAAGTAGTGTATACCTTATAATCTACGTTTCAGTTGTTGCTATTTGTTGTTGCAGAGTTTTGGGTTCTAGGTTGGGTTCTGGTTACTGTATTCTAGTGACAACATTCTGAAAGATCAGATTGATGGGTTGTCAAAGTGATTGATTGATTTGGTTGTGGTTGGTTCAATAGGAGATTGGTTGATACAGATATATTTGATGATTGAATGATGTTGTTGATGGATCCGGTCTGAAAATTTATGAAACGTGGTCCCTGGAAGAAAGGAGAAGGTTGTAGCCTTCTGTAGGCCGGCACCTATGTACTAGTAAACATATCAACTAGTACAAGAGCTAGGGGGTTATAGCTCCCTTCCAGTAGAAGTTGGAGAATGAGAGAAGGTTGTAGCCTTCTGTAGGTAGAAGCCTGTGTACTGGTATAACGCTGCACCAGTATAAAAATTGTAAACATAATTTTCTTATTATTAAAAGAAGACAGAGATGATTACATCAAGTGGTTTTCACCCACTTTGGGTTTCCACCTTATATCTTGGTGTTTATGTGTGTTTCTTATGTGTGATGCTTTATTCTGGTTTTACTGCACTATATAATGAATTCCTGATATACTGATTAAAGTTCACTACATGATAATTTGGGTAAATCAAAATATCTCTGCATATACATTGGTTTCATTAAGTATAGTTGCGTATACATGCTAGTTCACTGAGTTGAAGTAGCATATACAAATCAGTTTTTGAAAATTAAAGTATTGATCTGATAATACTGATTCACCCCCCTCTCAGTATTATTTCCAACAAGGGATAGATTTACTATTGAAATTTTGTACAAACCATCTATCCCAGACAACATAACTAACTTACACGTGTTTAATGATGATCAACAGATATTGGATTTCATGGCCAACACTGATGTCTTCAAAGATGCAGCGATAGACGATGATGATGACAAGCACTCTCTACACAACGAAGATGGTAACAAGAAAGGCCGCCTTATCACAAAGGGTGTGGCAACATTGGAAAACCTTTATGACTTGCAAGAACATTTTCAGGGGCCAAGGAACAGCAAGACCCACAACTTCACCATGAGGCACGAGATATTTAACCTGGGAACAGAACAAGATTTGAATTTTGTCAATCTTGGTACATGTTGTACATAGCAAGAGCGGCAGGCCTTTATCCACTTGTTCAAATAGTACCGAGATATGTTCGCATGGACGTATGATGATCTGAAAACTTATGACACGTGGATCAACCAACACATAATCCCAATCAAAGAAGAGGTCAAGCCATATCAACAAAAGCTGAGGAAAGTACATCTATCACTTGAACCCCTCATACAAAAAGAGATTACTAAGCTATTGGATGCACATATCATATACAAAGTTCGTGTTAGAAAAATTATATATATGACAGAGAAATGCAAGACATGTAAAGGAAAAACACAAACACATAAAACCAAAGAGACACAGATATATGTGGTTCACCTAGTTTGGGCTATGTCCACCCTAAACAGCCAGTCCTTCCTTTCTATTATCTAGAAAAATGACGAGACACAACCTACAACAGATTTGCTGTAATATCCTCTGTTTTCTCTCACAACCTCACCTATTTGTTTCTCGCTTGGAGAATACACATGTATTACACAACCTCAATACAATACCCTCATGCAAAGAGAGGGGTTGCCTTCTAGGGAAAAAAATGCTAAACTAAACATAAGTTCTACTGTCAGATCATTCGCCTAATGAACGACCTAGATTGACTAGAAATTACTATACTTTTACAAGGCAATTTTACATCTGTTTTTAGCTTGGGGGCGCTGCCCCCGAACCCCCGCTCCTCAGTCGGGGGGGATGGGCCCCCCAAACCCCTGTGGGGGTGCACCCCACCTTGTGGAGGGGTTTACAATCTTTCTGGGGTATACATCTGGGTGAAACCTTTGAATACAGAAGATAATCAGGCTCCACACCCAACAACTCGTCATTCCACATGGGTATCAAATCTTGTTCCTGTACATAAAAAGTCCAGGGAAATCTGCTTGTGTGTTGATTTTTGGAACGTAA
>APFE030168330.1:0-10087 GCA_000404065.3 Pinus taeda
TATTTAATTAATTAATAGACCGTTATACTAATGTTAAATATAGATTAACATAATTTCAACAATATTTAAGTTTAATAAAGTTTAATAATTTATATATTAATTGATAATTATATTGACTATAAAAATAAACTAACATAGTTTCCATAATGATATTATCATTTTTATTATAAAAAATATTAAAAAAAAATATAAATATTATTAAAATTTTAAAATATATAAAATTTAATTAAAAATATTGAAAATTAAATTATTAAATATTATTTTTAATTAAAATTAATGTAAATATATATTTGCATAGAAAATTACTTTTTAACCTAATATGATAGAGATGTTGTAACATAATATAATATCTTGCAAATAATATATAACCCTATATGAATAACCCTAAAAAGCAACATTAATCACACCAGTACCACTTTGTAGTAAACTTTTTCTTATGCACCCCAATCCTTATGGTGACTGAAAACCATGATCTAACAAATGAAGTCTCAACCTTAGAATCTTTGTGTGATGAGTTGTAACACATATTAGGCCATACCTACTCCTTTTCTAAGTACAATTTTTCTTCCATCAATGTCAAGCTCAAAAAAATAGACTTAATAATAAAATAAGTAATCCAACTCATGGGAATATACAACGAACTCAAGTAACAATTATTCCAACTATGGGGAATTTAATCATCCAATATGATGGGGTTTGAGTCTCAACAAATTTTTCATGATCCTATGACTCACACATGGAATTGATTGCCTAAATTAGACCTAAATAAATTGAATGGCTACAGCCCTACATGATGGGTCACCTATATGGAACATTATTTTTCCCTACATGGAATCACCAATGGATTAATTAATTTGTGTGGGTTTATTATAATTAGGTCCTAAAAAATTCCAATGATTGAAATGGCATAAGAAATCCAAAGATGGTTATATTGTTTGGACACAATTTCTAGTGAATATCTATGACTATTTTGAACTAGACACTCATTATTTGCGCCACTTAACCAATCTTAAATAATATTATTATAGTTGAATAATTTATCTCTATTTTTAGAAACTTTCTTTCCAAATTTAAGACTACTTAAATAAAAATAAAAATAAATAAATGTTACATTGGAAACTTCAATAAAATAAAAATAAACAGTTTGCGATATAATTGATAAAACTACTTAAACATTAATAACAAAGAGGAAAAATTAATGTTTGATTATGTAAGAGTTTTTTGCCACCTAAAACTGTTAAAACGGAGGTCATTGTTAAGTACTATGATTGTTTTATCTCCTCATCATCATCACATTCCTATTTCCCACTCTTGCATATGATCTATCATAATTTCATTTTTCCCAGATATTTTTCCTAATAAATACTTCCCACATATTTTTCCTAGATTTGATTTTAGTACTACAGGAACATTGGAAATAACATGAAATAAACAAAGCCTTTAACAAATATTAAAAAAAATAAAGTTGTAGGAATTTTTGGGTTCTTCTTTATTTGAATCTAGAGCTTCCCCCAACACAAATACTTGCCAAGTAAAAATGTCTAGTGATACCCAAAATTGGAAGTGATACCCAAAATTGGACACCTTGCGAAGTCTTGACTCCAAATTTGAGCCCATAAAAAATAATTGATCAGAGTCAAAGCTTTTTTCCATAAACATCTCATTCATATTCCTTCAAACAAAATTTTCCCTATCCAAATCAATTGTAGAGTTGTATATGGCCTTCTTAAGAAATAACATAACTTTCATATATCTAGGACCATAATTAATTTCAAATATAAATAAGGACAGTCTCTTTATACACAGAACCAAGTATACCATTCCATAAAAACAAGATATTACCATAGCTCTCTAATAAATGATTCTAAGCACAAGGATTGAAAATATTTTGTTGCAGATTAACAATGCAAATTTTGTATTTTTGTTGTTTCTTTTAGAGTAGTTTGGATTGCTTGACTTGGCCTTTTTTTTGCGCACATGGTACATTGTTGTTACTACACACTTATCAACCTCATCTGTTGGTGATCTAATGGCTAGTATTCACATCCTTCGTATATTTATTTCTCCAATTTTTATGGATACAAGTACATCTACATGATGTTGTCGGCAAACCATCTTGCTTGGGTTGCAATGAAATGTAATCTCATACTTACAACAGGGATCATAGTTTTTAATTCCTAATTTAGTACAACAATAATAGAGGCTCAACATGACAAGGATGGTAGTCTACGTTCAAGCACAGTAGCTCAATGTTTAGCCTAATAGTGACAACACCTCGACATTCCACAATACAATGTCACTATACAGTAGCATGTAACATTCATGGACAATACCCATCTTTCAAGCATTTCCTAATATGGAAATGCCATGTAGTATCACCAACCATATAGTTTGACCAACAATGTTTCGAAGGCATTTAGGAGCCTTTTTGTTGGTTCTTGAGCCCATCTAAGTTCCCAAGATGGGCATGGGACCTATAGGAAAATATCACCCTTTCCACGAAAAAATAGTAAGAAGGGATTGATCTTTGTAGAGTTCATCACCTTGGTAATTAATGCTAATATTAAAATTTCTTAAAGTAAAATGATAGAAAATGTACGATAAAGGAAAATGTCAACATTTCAGCGTTGGCATGATTGTTTCCATTCGAGTGGATTTTATCATGTATGAGGGTATGGGATTGGTATTATTCAATACCACCAAGATATGGGATTTTGCATCATGTAATCATTCTACATGAATTAATATAGACAATCGACTCCTAAAATTTCATTTATGAATATCATTCTTATTGTCTTGCTTATTTTCTTAAAAGATAATATGTTGCTTGAAATATCTATGTATTTTGTACTTTTTATATACCATGTTTCTCCCACACACATTTTGGGAGGTCATGTTTTCAGGCATTCCCATTTCAGAAACTTGCACACATTCCAATGCTTTCATGTAATAAATGATTTCATGCAGTAGAGGGCCATGTAGTGTATATACTACATTTAGTGAATCTACATTTCTTCCAAATTGAATCTTAAAATTCGATAATTTTCTGGTGAATTTGGTTGCTTCAGAAGATTTGAAGGTCGAAAAATTACCCTGAAAATTTGCATACCTAGTAACAAAGGTGTCTCGTCAATATTTTATCAAGATCGATGTATAAAAGCATTACTCTAGATTATATGGTCATCGATGGTAAAAATTTCTCCCATTTGATGTCGGGATGTCATAGAAGATATTTGAAGTAGACCCATCACTAGAAATCGTCAAGTCACGCATGCCCCTATGACAAGTCTTGTTGCATGGATAACTTGACCACTGAATCCTTTAACATGCTATCAGAGAATTTAGATACATTTTCCCACAACACAATATATGAAATTAAACATGGGTGAAGATAGATCCTTCAATAAATTCTACTTTTGTGGCCATAGAACATAGAGGAAGGGCCAAATATGAATTTGAAATTGAGGCACAATTTCAGCCTTCAATATCAGCTACAAATAATAGTTTTCAGGAACTTACTACTTATCAAGTTATCATTTAATTTCACTTCTTTTGTCTATTATGGTATTTTCTCATGAAACAAGTTTTCACTGGAATGAATATAATGGACAAAATCACAATCACTAGAGATGCACTTCATACCATCAAAACCCAAAAATTGGCCTCCATGCTCTTAGAAATTCACATAGAAAAGGCTTGTCATAAGTTATAATAATACTACATAATTTCAATCCTTCAGTTGAACAACATATATTGGCAAAATCTCATTTGGGTTAAGAGCGTTTTGTACTCAATCAACATTTATGTCAATGTTGATAGCTCCCCAACCTGTTTGTATCCCACTTAAAGAGAAGTCAAACAAGGTTTCCATCTTGTATCAATTATTTGCATATGATCAACACAATACCTTTCTAACATCTCAATATGGATCCAAGAAGCAAGACTCTTACAAGGAAAGGCATTTCTAAGTGATTTCACCATTTCAAAGAAATATATCGCAATAGAACTAAGGTTCTCTTGTTGTAGGATGCTAATTGGCTTTAGTTTTGATATGGCTCACAACATGCAAAATTTCACTCTACAACATCTTTATTCGAAACAGATAATTCTCCTATATCTAGGTTTCACAGCATAATCCCACAATCTCCACTTGGTAATTAAAATTATTTTAGAATAAATAATCTCATAAAGATAAGTTTTTATCATTAACTTTTATAAAATGACTAAATAAAATCCAAAAAATCTTTAGATTTTTTAAGGGATAAGTAAATAAATATATAAACTAAATTATTTTGAAATGTAATCATAATAATTGGAAAATCTTTTTAGAAAATGTCATATTTTGTAACAGATTATTATTTAATATTTAATAGGAGAAAGTGTACTCTTTTATTTGTTAATCATCACATTGATTTTTTGTTTCCAATATCATGTTAGTAATCATAGATAGTTACGAAGCATAATTTATATTATTCATAGCTTCCCTACGTTTATTTTGTGATTTCTTGTCATTGTGTAGATCAAGAAAAAGCATGGGACAAGTCATGGAATGGAATTAACATTTTGAATTTGAGAGTTACATTACTACCTTTTGCCTATGTGTGCAACTTTTTTCTTTATTTTTTTTAATTCCAATTTGGATTTTGTACTTGTTTATTTAAATCAAAAGTGAAACCTTTGACTTTTTGGAATTACCCATTGCCTTTTATTATTGTTCAGGAAAATAAAAAGCAAACAACAATATTGCAACAAAATGCCTTTGTGAGTAGATAGAAGATGTAGATTTTCTTGCCTTGTTAGCATTATTAAAATCATTTCCCTATATAGAGCCATATCCCTCCATGTCAATGTCATGATATGACAAGGGCTTGAATTCCTGTGAGTTGTGGATATAAACAATGATGACCTTGCTCAATTATTTTAAAAGCATGATCAATCGATCTTTTAATGGAGTATGGTAGCATAATTGGTAAGGCATATTGATGTTGACAGAGATGGAGATGCTAATGTTAATATCATTTTATCAAGGTGTCACACTCGAGGTAAGCAAGGTATTTTGTCAATATGAGTTATCTTAACATTGTTCAAGGAACTGTCTTTTTCAATTTTTGTCTTAAAGAGTAGTTTACAAATTTTTTTGTGGAAGGCTTTAATATATTAAGCACTCAGTGATTATATGTGTATTGAACACTACAATTGTAGGTACATTTGGATGAATTCCCTCACTACTTTAATGTATGAGGAGGCTTTTAAAATACATGATCATTTGCATTTAAATTATTTGGATTGCGTTTATAATGTGAATTTTTATGATATAAATTTATTGGAATATTTCCTTCTCACTCCTCCTTCTCCCCAACTCCTCTTATGCATCATCCTAATCCTCCTCCTCGACCTCCACATTTACCTCCAATAGCCCCTTCAAAGATACTGCCTCCAACACCTCCTCTCCCTTCCCCTCTTCCCCCATCCCCATCCTCCCCATCTTTCTAATTACACAGCACCCACCCCTCCTCTGGCTCCCCCAAGATTTATCAACCCCCCACATCCCCCTATGCATATCATCCTCCACTCTACCTGCATGTCCTCCCCTAATCCTCCTCCTTTTCCTCCTCCTCCCTCCTCTACAATCATGCCACTCCACCTTTCCCTTGTCCTCCTTTGTCTTCTCCTATGCCTCTTCCTCTCACCTCACGTTCCCACCTCCCCACCTCCTCCTCATCCTCCTTTTTCTCATCCTACAAATTTTCTACCCTCCCCCTTTATGCCTACTCCACTTTTTCCTCCACATCCTACTCATCACCCCTCCCTCCACAACCTCCTCTTCCCTCTGCCTCCTATTCCTTCCCCTCCCACCCACATTCTCTTTTTATCCTCGCTTCCCCTTCTATCTCTTTTCATTTTCAACCCCCATGTCCCTTTCCTCCTCCCCCTCATGTTCCTATTTTTCCTGAGTACCCCCTCTTCCTCATCTTTCTAGTCTTCCTCACTCACTCCTCCCTTTTGTCTCACCTTCACTTATTCCTCTTTTTTGCACCCTCCTACACTTATTACTCTTCCTCCTCCTCATCATGCACTTCCTTCGTTTCCCACCCACCAATTCCTCATCCCATCCTCTTCCTTCTCCTCTTCTCCTTTTCCTCCTCTTCCTCCTCTTACTCCTCCACATTCTTTCCATGTTCCTTCTTTGTCACCTTCCTCCCTTCTCAACCTCTCCCTTTTTCCTCCTCCTCTACCTCATTTTCGCCATCATCCTCTCCCCTTATCCTCCTCGTCTTCTTCATCTTACTTCTCCACATGCCTTCCATGCTCCCTCTTCATTGCCTTCCTACCGTCATTCACCTATTCATCCCCTCAACCACCTCCTCTTACTCCTCCTTCCTCCCTTATAAACATGTGCCTCTTTCCTCCTCCTCCACATCTTTTTCCACCTCATCCTCTCCCCTTCTCCTCCTCCTCCTTCTCCTCCTACTCTCGATTATCTTCCCCCAACACTCTTACCCAGCTCATCCTCCCTTCCACCCAGACCTCCTCCCCCTAATCCTCGTCCTTTACCTCCTCTTCCCTACTCTACCCTCATCCCACTCACCCCTTCCCTTATCTTCCTATATCCCCTCCTCTTACTCCTCCTCTCACCTCACCTCCCCATTCTCCCACCTACTCCTGCTCCTTTTGATCCTCCTATAGATCCCTCCCTCATCTTCCTCCACGTATTCCTCCACCTCCTCCTCTTCCCCCTGCCCTCTTCCTCCTCCACATTTTACTCCACCTCCTCCTCGCACCACCTCCCCACAGCCTCCTCTTCCATCCCCTCCCTCCACATCCTCTTTTTATCCTTATATCCCACCCTCGCACTTGTATTCTTCTACTACTACCACCCCCTCCCCCATGTGTTTCTCACTATAACTAGTCCCCCCTCCTCCTCTTCTTGCTAGTCTTCCCCACTAATCTCTCCTCCCTTCTGTCGCTCCTTAAATTCCTCCTCGTTTTCCCACCATCCTACCACTCTTCCTCCTCCTCCTTTGCTCTCCGCTATTACTACCTCCACTCTTGCCTCCACCTCCTCCTCACCCCATCTCCCCACTAACAACACCTTCGTTTGTCTTCCTCCTCTTCCTTCCCCTTCTGCCCACATCCTCTTTTTCACCTCTCTTCTCGCCCTCGATCTTCCCCCCTCCTCCTCTTCTTGCTAGTCTTCCCCACTAATCGCTCCTCCCTTCTGTCTCTCCTTAAATTCCTCCTCCTTTTCCCACCATCCTACCACTCTTCTTCCTCCTCCTTTGGTCTCCGCTATTACTACCTCCACTCTTGCCTCCACCTCCTCCTCACCCCATCTCCCCACTAACAACAACTTCATTTGTCTTGAAACAAGAATTTATTCATACAATTAAACACATTATTTTATTGTTTGATCCAGAAGCTACACATAAATCAAACATAATACGTTATGTTTCCAGCAAAATATCCCAATTTTCTGATCTACTATGTTTTTAATAAACTCTGAAATCATATGCAAGTGAGAATAAATGCTCAATTATCAATTTCTCTAAACACTAAGAAAAAATTTAAATTGCTACTTGTATGTTTAATCTATATTTCAATACCAAATTTCTCTATGACGTGTAAATATATATTTGGTTAATAATACAACCGTCAAAGAAGCAATAAACTTGAAACCAACGTCATATTCCAAAATAAACAACACAACATGGTATGATACTAAAACTATTACTTATATATTTAATCTATATTTCAATACCAAATTTATGCGTGAAGTGTAAATATATATTTGGTTGATAATACAATGTTGAAAGAAGAAATAAAATTGAAACCAACTTCATATTCCAAAAGAAACATCCCCAAGATAAACAACCTGGTTAGATACTAAAACTACATGTAAATGCCACATGATATATTATGCTTCCAACATCGAAAAGACTCTGAAATTTTAGTTTCAACTATTTTGGTATTATTAAATAAGTAAATTTCTACCCATCAAGTTAATAAGGTAGATTTTTAACTAGTTGAATTTATTTTAGTCTCAACCCTTAAAAATGGTATTATTGAATACTTAAATTTCTGTCCATCAAATTAATAAGGTAGATTTTTAATTAGCCTTATTGTGCTTGTCTGTCCTATTCTTTTTGGAAATGAGAACTACCTATTAATTAAAAAAGATACGGTCCTATGATAATATTAACCAGCCTACTTCAAAAAATGAAATAGGATGGGCAAAAAGAATAAATAAAACATAAATATACGAGGGATTATTTCTTAGTGCAAATCAAGATGAGGGATATGCAAAACAGAGAGAAATGAGAATGTGCTAATGCAAAAAGCATGGCTAACCACTCATGATTAACTGATTTTTTTTTAAATGATTAGCTGCACTTCTTTAACCACTCAAATGATTAACTAATTTTTTTTAAATGATTAGCTGCAATTCTTCCAAAAGGAAGGGTTTAGAACTATTTTAAGCCAATCAATGAATGGAATAAAAAAAAATGAAAAATCAATGGGGTAAAAAAATATGAAACCATTGTTGGATCAGTTGTGGGGAACAATCGGTTGTGGGTTTTGTTGCTATTAATGGTTTCGGGCTGCACAAAATTCACACGTATTTGTTGCCATTGGTGGGGCTGCACAAAATTCACACGTATTTGTTGCCATTGGTGGTTTCGGGAAAATATGGTTCATATCTATTGAAATTCTACACAACCCGGCTAGCCAGACAATTGTTTTGACTACGGAATGTAAGAAACAGAGTGATGCTGCAAACAAAAGAAGAACAACTAGCTTGAATTCAGGAATTAATTTAATCATTACAAATTCATTTTAACCCTTCAATCCCTGCTCAGGGTTAACCATTTCTTATTTTGGCTATCATATAACTTTAATAGTAAAAGCATTTGACCATGGACTGTTGTCCAAAATGATCGGCAGACTGTGGGTGTTTTAAGAGATATTTCGCAAAATATTGCCTTGACATAAACATTAGGAAAGAGTGAAATTGCAAAACTGCCCGGAATTGCACTCATCAGAGAATCTTTCAAGTCTCGTGAACATTAAATTACTCAACGTAAATGGATGCTTCACGAAACCCTCAGGTCTAATATCTTTGGAAGTACTTGAAGTGGAGTAATCGAATTTTCTCGGAAGATATTCTCAAATTTTGGGAGAGTATTTTTTTACTTTATACCGCCAAACATTAATTCTCATATATACATATATTTTCCAAATATACAAAATTAAGCGGACAACCCCTCCCCTCTAATTGAGGTATTAATTTCATCATGTCTCATTCATTTTTCTAGTGAGGGTTCATCATATCTCATTCTCCTGAACCTATAAATTCAATATTAAAGGCAACAATTCTTTATACGGAATTGAATACCTAGACAAAGTCATTGTAAAAAGTATTGTTTAGAATAATTTTATCAACACCACATTGTAAAAAGCTACAATTGAGAATTGGCCTTAGAGGAGGCACCAGAGTAAGCAGCAGAGGCATTGGCCATAGAGGAAGCACTGGAGTAAGCTGTACAAGGTAGAGGCAACAATTCTTTATACAGAATTGAATCCCTAGACACAGGTCATTGAAACAAGTATTGTGTAGAATAATTTCATCAATACATTCACATAAATCTACTGCAAATGCCTAATAAAGAGTACTTTGTCAAAAATTCTCTGATGTCATTTAAATTATTAAAATTAATTTAATTTAATGGGATCTATCGACTTGCTTTTTTTACCAGAATAGGCGGCCGGAGCTTCTACTTAGTTTATGTGGAGCCAACAGCATAAGTCAAGGCATCCATCGTGCAGGAAGCAGAGGAGAAAGCCATCGAATGCAGAGACAAAAATCCTTTATCCAAAATTGAATCCTTACACAAAAATATGCGACAAACCTCTTAACATATTCTGAAGAATAATCAGTCAGCACCTCGATGCTCTATGTTCACTACGGTCTGTTGGTCCATATGGAAGTGGAGGAATGAATACATCTTCAAAAGCTCCAGGAGGCCTATGTCTCCTCTTCTGCTTGGCATCAAGGCTTACCTTGATTGTCTCGGCTGAACAGTGTTCC
>APFE030168334.1:0-13321 GCA_000404065.3 Pinus taeda
TTGCAGGAGGTGGTTTTCACCCACATTGGGTTTCCACCTTATATCTGGTGTTCTTTGATGTGACTGTCTGATTTTCTTGTTCATGCTCATTATTTATGGTATTGGTATGCAAAAATAATTCAAATTACAAATAAGAAAGATTTGGTAAAAGAATTAGATAATACTGATTCACCCCCCCTCTCAGTATTATTGTCAACACATACGTGGTTGAATTTTTCATTCATTAATAAGAGCTCTTTCTGCTTGGTATTTTATGTGTAAACATATTGGTTTATATGAGACTATTATAGTTATTATATCCTTGTTATTTCTATTAGTTATATGTTGGTTATGAGTATGTTTTATGATAGACTTGACGTATGACCCTCACCATTTTTTGATTTTCAAATGAATGTACAAAGAATATATGACCTAATAGATGATATTTTCTTTATTGTTATAAGGCAAAAATGCTTCTTTATGAATCTTAGATAAGTATGAGACCCCTATGTTGAGATCTGTTTTTATGACATGCAGATTACATATTTGTTACATGTTTGACAAAATTCCTATCATGGCTAGTAGGGTTCCAGTCAAGTCGTTGATCAAGCTTTTTCATTAGTACCTTTGTTCCAATGTCATTTATCATTTCTGAAGGTTTCATGAAGTTTTTGGCATTGCATGAGTCCTGACACTAAAAAAGTGGCATAAAATCTAGGGTTGCTAGCTCAGAACTAGTTGAAAAAAATCCATAGTCGTTGGCATGACCTTGTTGTGGGAGAAACTGGAAGGCCTCAGTCACATGCATGGCTTGTCATGGGAGTGACTGGGGGTCCACATCATTGCAATGTAAATTTTCCTCAGGGGTTAGTCAGTTGGAAGGGTTGGTTGGCTCTTGAAGGTTCTGTAGCATGTGTGGAAGGTCAAATTGGTTTGGTTTTGTCAGTTCTGCTTCCTTAAATGTACATGGGGAGTTGAATCACATCATGGTAGTCTCTCATTGCATGTTTACCCCAATGGATTGGTTAACTTGGGTAAATGTGGGAGGAGGGTGTTACAAAGTGGTATTACAATATGGTTCACCTCTTGGACTAGATGAGAGGTATGTCGGTCATGCATTCATGTCAGTTGCATATGTGTGTTCTTTATGCTGGTGGTCTATGTACTTTTTGTGTATGCATGGTGGTGGTCATGGTTGCATTTGTGTCACCATGTGAATGTGGATTGTGTGTTGTTAGATGTGGTCGTTATGCGTGTATGTCAGTTATGCATTGGTTATGCATGTCAATGCTTATATATTGTTATGCATACATTGATATGGTTGTAGTTTTCATGCATGAAGTCATGGTATGTGGTTGGTGTAGTCATGCATTGATAATTGGATAGTGGTTAAACTAATGTTATATGTTTTTATGATTATCATTATACATGTATCGTGCTAATTTGGTTGATTTTGCAAATGAGGTATCCTCTGCTAAACTATACCGAGGAATGTTGATTATGTTATGTTTTCATTTTAGCTTAAATGGTGTATTTGCGGGAAAGAGATCAAACATGGCTAGTAAGATGGTAGACAATAGTTCATGATATTATCCCTATGGATCAAATGAGTAGCATGGTGTTGGGAATTCTTCAGAACTAGTAGACACATTGTGAATTTTGAAGGTAGAAATATAAAGTTGCAAGGTAGATAATGATAGAATCATTCATGCATAGGAGAAACAAGCAGAAGTCAATGCATAAATCCTTTAGAGTTTGTCAGAACTGCAGAGACAAGGACCAATTTGGATCAACCATGGGAAATAGGACAAAACAAATGGGGTATATGGCAATAGACCTCATGGTGGTCATAGGTCGGCTAGAGATGACACGATTAGAGATGGAAGAATATTAGATACTCCAGATAAGAAAGGTGATGGACACATGTTCCATTCTAGTTTTGGTTCTGATCGACACTATGATCATCCCTACAGGAGGAGTGACAGGGGATATTTTCCAGATGAGTTCAAGAAATTGAAGCCACCTACATTTCATGGAGATTTGAAGAAGCAAGAGGATGCAGAGGCATGGATACTTGAGATGAAAAAATTCTTTGAGTTGCATGACTACACAGAGAATATGAAAGTCAGAATAGCTATCTTCATCCTCAAAGGGAAGGCAGACATCTGGTGGGAAGATGTGAAGCGTGTTAGAGACATCAGGACAAAAGAGTTGAGTTGGCATGAATTAAGAGACTTTTCAGGAAGAAGTACTTCTCAGAAAGATACTACGAAAATAAAGCCAAGGAGTTTTATGAGCTAAAGATGGGATCGATGACAGATGAGGAGTACACAACCGAGTTCTTGGATTTATTGAGGTATGGACCATATCTTAAAGATGAGAAGGCAACAACTTAGATATTTGTTAGTGGATTGCCATTAACATTTAGAGGTCAGATTGTGTATGATGAGCCTCAATCATTTGAGGAAGTTATTGGGAAATTGAAGCATTATTACAAGCAGTCAAAGCATAAGACTTAAGCTTAGTGATGTTGGAGAGGGAAATACAAAGCTAAAGGTAAATGGCAGCTAAAAAGAATAAGGCCTCATGATGTAGGTGAGAAAGAAAATGTTGCACCTTATAAGAAGTTTAATAGGTCACAACATGGTGGGAAGTTGAATAAAGGTTATGGTACATGATGGTCACAGTGTTGGACATGTGGTAAGGAGCATATTAAGAGGGATTGTCTATAGAATCAAGGTGGTAGACCTCATATTTGCAATGCAAAGGAAGTATAGATAGTTGGGGATGTTGGGTAGATCATTCCACAAATTTATGCATTGTTGGATAACAAGCACAAACATCACCAAGCAACTGTTATTGAGATAGACGGTAATATTTGTGATCATGTAGTTTCCATTTTGATTGACCCTGGATCTAATTATAGTTATGTTAGTCATAACTTGATGGATAATTGTGGATTGAATAAAGAAGTGCATGCAGAATCTTGGTTAGCACAGTTGGCTACAGGTAAAAGGAAGAGAGTGTATCACTGGGTAGGAGCTTGTGCATTCGAGTTGAATGGTATGCCTACTCAACGCATTTGGATGTATTATCGTTGGGATCATATAGTATGATTTTGGGCATGGACTAGTTGTATCTTCACAAGACTAAGGTGGATTGTTATGACAAAGCTATTGAGTGTTTGGATGATAATGGAGAGCAGAGGATCTTATAGGGAAAGAGGAAGGAAACATCAATGAGAATGGTGACATCTATGCAGGAAAAACACAGATGTAGAAAAGTGTGTGTGTTATTTGCAATGCATATTTCTAGTGATAAAGGTAATGATGTTGAGGATGTGGAGGTATTAAGTAGGTAATTGATCTTGCAACAGTTTCAATATGTGTTTCCAGTAGATATTTCAGATTTTCCACCTCACAAAGAAGTGGAATTGTCCATTGAGTTGGTACAAGAGGTAGCACCAACATCAAAGGCACCGACATGATGAGCACACCAAAGTTAGTAGAGATGAAGTTACAATTGAAGAGAATTCTTGACAAGGGATACATTAGGCCAAGTGTATCACCTTGGGGTGCACCAATGTTTTTTGTGAAGAAGAAGGATGGCACTCTCAAGATATACATTGATTACGAGCTATTGAACAAGGTGACCATCAAGAACATGCATCTTTTGTCGAGGATTGATGACTTATTTGATTAGTTGAAGGGAACAATAATGTTCTCAAAGATTGATCTGAGATCAAGATACCATCAGGTACACATGAAGGAAGAGGACATTTACAAGGCATGTTTCTGAACGAGGTATGGGAATTATGAGTTTGTTGTAGTTCCATTTGGTTTGACTAATGCTCCGATTACCTTTATGTGCTTAATAAATATTGTATTGCATCCTTATCTCGAAAATTTTGTTATTGTGTTCATTGATCACATATTTATATATTCTAAGAATGAGGAAGAGCATGTCGAGCACTTAGCAACAACGTTGAGATTGCTAAGAGCACATCAGTTGTATTTTATGCTTAACAAATGTAGTTTCTTTCATAAAAAGGTACATCACTTGGGACATGTTATTTCCATGGAAGGCATAGCAACGGATCCAAAAAATATAAGGGTTATCATGGAGTGGGAAACTCCTAGAAATATGGATGAGGTAAGATCATTTATGGGTCTAACAGGGTATTATAGGAGGTTCATCAAGAACCTTTGTGGCATTTCATATCCTATTATGTCGTTGTAGAGGAAAGGTAAGAAATTTGAATGGATAAAGGAATGTGCAACAAGTTTTGAGAAATTGAAGAAGTTGTTGACAAATTCTCTAGTATTAAAGATTGTAGATCCAGACTGTTAGTGTCAATCTTGTTTTTCTGTCACCAGTGATTAAATATGCTTTTACCAAGTCTGTCTGGAGTCTCAAGGTCAAATTTTACCATGTCACTAGGTTTACAGATTAAAATTTGGTCACTCGTTAGTTGGTCTAGGAATTATTTTTTCTTTTGGGAAAGTCACACATGCTGGTCACCTACCTCATTCAGATGAAGGTGTCATAATAAAAATAAGGTTTTCATTATGTCACTCATCATCATCATTCCATTCAATTTTAGGTCTTCATTAAGTCATTAGGTTGTCAAGGTCCATCATCATCATGTGTAAATCCAACATTAAATAAATCATGACAAGCAACTCTTTGACATTAACTTTATGAATTTCCACAAGTTCTTCATGATTTTAGTTTCAAAGGTTCCAGGAGAAGAAGTCAGTGTTCAAAAATGTAAAATTGTAGCTAAGGTCTCATCTCTCCAAGGTGACTTAGTCTTAAAGATGAAAAATCAGTTTTGTAAAAGGTTTGTGGGGCCCATTTCTTTTCAAAAGGGAAACTAACTTACCTATATAAACCCAAAAGGCCCCAAACTCACTTCATTTTCTTTTTATTCCCCTTTATACATCGAGTTGAAAAAAATAAGGTTTTTAGGAAAATTTAGCAAAAAATTGAAGGTGTTGCGCCTCCAGAGACTGTGTTGTGCTTCTGAGGATGACGTTGTGCTCTGGACACTACGCTACACTTTGGCACCGTGCTTCTAGACACTGCTCTATGCTTGTGCTAGAGCAGCTTAAAACTGTCCAGAAATCACCCAAATTGAAATTTCAAGCTGCAATTTGTTTTCTTGCTACCTTGACTCCTCTACAAGTAAGTACATCACTTCAGTTACCTTTTTATTTAGCAAGATGGATTCAAGCTTAAGATTTCTTCATCTAGGGGTTTTAATGAATTTATCATGAAATGAGCTAGGGTTGATGATGGCTAGTCTAGTTTTCATATGTTAAACATGTAAAAATTTCATCCTACACCTATAAAAATGCTTAAATCACATTATGAACCACTGAACCATCTACAAATCACCAAATTACTTCACCAAAAATTAAACACTAGCTCATTCCTAAGTAGTTTGGACAATTTTCCTAGAAACTCTATTTTCTATTTTTCACTAACACTCCTCTCCTTCATTTCACCTCATTTTAGTTTTATGATTTGCTCACAATCCAATTCCACCTGCTAGAATTTCCCTTGCCATATTTTCCACTCCACCTATCCATCATTTCATTTTTCACTCATCCCTGACTACTTTTTCTCATTTTCCTACTACTAGGGTTTCTATCATCATGGAAGGAGATTCTTCACTAAAAATAAAGAAACATCGTAAAGGAGGCAAAATTCTCATATATGAACCTACCAACTGTAATGAAATTAATGCATCACCCTTCATCAAATGGTGTTTTGAAGATGTGAATTGTCTAGATTTTTGCAAAAGGGTGTGTGAAGCAAGTTTCTATAAACGGTTGATAGATTGGGTTGCTACTCATTTGAAAGGAGAAAGTGCCATTATTGTTGGGGTTGAGTTCACATTTTCAATGGCTTCTATTTCACTTGCTACAGGGATACTAGATCATGGAGAATATTGGTTTAAGGGCATGAACTTAGATGTTGTTATAGGTCCTTCTTGAAAACACCATACAGGGAAACCCATACACAAATTTTACCTTTTAGGTACTTGTTGGAGAATTATATTCCTTTGATTAAAGTTGTCATGAAAATTTTCACATGTGAAGGAAGGTTTTCTAGATTATATGCCTATCGCATCTGGATTCTAATGCACTTTGCAACTCAGAAATCTCTCAACATGTGCAACTATCTGTGTACAAGCCTTGCCAAGATGTCTAAGAAAGTACAGGTGAAGAAAAAAGAACATTATCCTAGTCTGATCAAGACTACAGTACTCCATCAACTTGCAGATAAGAACATGACACAGGATTCTTTCTTGGAGACAAATTTGAAATGGCATGAATCCAATGTTTTAGTTAAACATTCAAGCATCCCAACACATCAAATGGAGATTGGGTCCTCAAGAAAATCAGTGGATATTCCTAAAGCACCTAGACCTAAGGTGAGTAGGATGTACAAAAGAGGAAAATGACTTGTGTTTACTTCTCATGGTGAGAAAGCAGCCAAGCCTTCTACATCAGCAAAATAAGGGTCATCAACACAGGATAAATATTTGATTGAGCATGAGTTTGAGCTGGTAGACTTGGAAGAAAAAAATGAGCTCTCAATCATGCAGTGAATTATCAAAGACAAATACCCTCAGATCAGAGAACTCATGGACAACATGGCAAGGGCAAGGTTTGTCATTTCATTCCTAGAACAAGAAAACAATCAGCTAAAGGCAAAGCAACTTATCATGGAAAAGGAGCAAGCTAAACTATTGCAGCGAGCAGGCAAGGGAAAAGAGGATTTGGAGATCAACGAGCCTAAAGGAAATAAAGGACAAGGTAAGAAAAAGAGGCCAAGAACTAAAGGGCTTAATAAGGCATTGAAAGAGGAGAAAAAACACATCTTGCTAGATGAAGAACTAGAGTTAGAGGAAATAATCACCTTAGATGTTAATGAAGATAGGGATTATTGGCTAGATAATGTCAATGAACAATTGGAGAAGCTTCTGGACAAATCCAATAGAGACAACTAGCTACTAAGGCACATGGCACATCATTACTAGGCCAAGAATATGATTTGCGATGTCAAGGTCAAACAGCTGGAAAACAAGCTCAAAGAAACCCTAAAGTACCAAAATGAAAAGGGTAAATTATAGATGCTTTTTGAAGCATCTATGATGGCTTAACATACCTTATTTTACAACTCATGACCAATTTTTGAGGAATTCTAAAAAATTTTGTTTTTTTGGTTATTTTGGTGCCTTATTCATAAATTTGGCTAGTCACTTTTTCCTTAGGCGCTCAAATTAAAAATGGCTTGCAGTTTTGGAAAGCCCTTCGCATCCTCTCAAAACCCATTTCTTCATATTTTCCATAGAGGGCTTAAATTTGGAGAAAAAGAGGAAAAAGTGGTAAAAAATCAGCTTTCTGGACCACTTTTTGACAGGCGTTACGCTTATAGAGCGACCTTGGGAGATTGGATTTTTGAAGGCCTTCCCATTGGTAATTTTCAAGCCTTCAAGGTGTTCTGGAAACTAGACTTCAAAATATGGTTGACCATTCTTTCAGATATTCATTTGGACCTCATGAAGTAACCTTAAAGTGATCTCAAAGTCGACATTGCGCTTTTGCAATTCCCTGTGTTTTTCATTTAAAATTTCGCTATGTAAATTTTCTAGTTTTCAGTTTGACTTGGTCAAAGTCAAAACTCTTGATGTAATTGAAGTTAGTTTGAGGCTATATGATGTAAGTATGAATAAATGGAAATGATAGGTATTTTTTTTGGTTTAATAGGCCTCATAAAGGTAGTAAAATCCAAATCAAAGTCTACAAGAAGTGTTTGTGTTTGACCTTCTCACTCTCACCTTTTGGTTGAGAGGATCTTGGAATCAGTTCCACCACCTAGGAATTTTATTCATGAAGGTGGGGAAGTGGTCTAATTGATTCTATATGTATCATTTCTCTTTTATTGAGAAGGGTTGGACTTTGTGGAGCATGCTTGTATACTTATGTTTTGTTAAGCTAATAAAGGAGCAGTTGCAATTATATTTCAGAAACTCTAGTTCAGTGAGTCTATGGTGTTTGTTTCTTCTTTCTGTCAGTTTTAATGGATAAATCATAACTCTTTACATGCTTTATGTTCTTCCTATGAGTTTCTTTGTAGTTATATAAACAAGAATCTTGAAATTAAGCTTTGTTTATGTGAAATTCATAGTTGTGTTTCCCTTCTTCTAAAGCTAATGAATTCATGTATTTACATGCTAATTAGTCTATTTTAAACTCACAAATCTATGCTACATTGACAAACACTCCAATTGCACCATAACACACTGATATCTAGCTCCTATTATACTTGTTTTTGCATTCTTGAAGCCTATACCTAATTACTCGTTCTAAACCCTAGTTCAGCAAACCTAAAAGACCTAAATTCACAAGAAATCAAAACAAACTTAGATATCTAGCCTAAAACTTGTCTCTTTGTATATATTCATTGACAAACCCTTAGAGATATCCCTCTCTAGCTTAGTAGGGCTAGCTACTGGGCTGAAAGTGGTTTGAGGTTACCTATTTCGATCTCCTCCTCAGCCTAAGAAATTGTAGGGGATAACATTTTTGGCATCGCTACTAGGGAAACGATTGATAAATCATTCCTGGGAAATATTTTAGAGCTTTCAAGGGAACTGGTTATGTAGTTGACAATTTCTAGTATCCAAACATAGGCTGATTTTACAAATTTCATCAATCTTAAGGTGAGACAAAGTTTTGGCTTCTAAAAGATATACTAGGTCAAATCCTAACCCAAATCCACCTTTTATTGTTGAAGATCTTGAAAAACTACTAAGAAAACTTAAGTTACCTATCACTAAAAGTGCAGTTGGAAAAATTGAAATAACTACTTCTCTACCTAGAAATATATTTGCTTTTGAGCAGCTTCCTTTCGATACTCAGTTGGAGTTGTCCCTTTCAAGGTCAAAATCTAAGTCTTTCATTTCTGAAGTAATATCTGAACCTCTTCAATTTGAATCTCGTTCTCATTCTTCAGAATATCTATTTACTAGAGTTGATCATGAGTTGTGGTTGAATTTTGACAAACTTCAAAGCCTTGCTGACCAACTCCAAATCAATACTGAAAAAGCCTACATTCAGTATTAGCTTGAATACCTAACTATTGTATCATCCTAAACTACAACTGCAAATACATCCATTACACTTCCAAGTACCTCTACTACATCTCCAAGTACATCAGCCACCTCATCCTTTCTTCCACCACCTCCATCAGTGTCATCATCTTTACTTACACAGCCCATTATAGTACCTCCACTGCCTCCAACAATCATGGTACAATTTGCGCCTCTCATACTACCTACTCAACTTGTTGCTTTACCTCAGAACTATGGTTAAAGACTCCCTCTATTTGATGGGAGTCTAGAAATCACAACCTAACATCATGTTGATCAATTGATAAATTTTATTGATTTGGAAGAAATTGATGAAGATGATGCTAAGATGAGAATAATAGCTCAGAGTTTCTTTGGAGATGTGAAGAAATGGTTTCAAAATTTGGTTGCTAATTCTATCAATAATTCTCAGAGACTGATATAATTGTTCTTAGCATGTTGGCAAGAAAAGAAAAATCCACTACAGATTTTGGTTGAGTACAATTCTATGAAATGAAATCAGAATAAGACAGTCTAAGAATTCACAGTGAAATTTAATTTGGTATACAGTTCTATTCTTGATGATATGAAGCCTCCACCTGGCCTAGCACTTCCCCATTATCCCGATACTTTTGACCCAGACATGGCATATCAGCTCAGAGAGAGATACCCCGCAACTCTTGAAGAAGTGTTGTGAAATGCAGTAAGTTTCAAAGCTAATCTGCTCATCAATAAATCTAAATCAAAGCCTAAGAGTACTGAGAAGAAAGTTGTTTTTAAAGAAGAACCTTCATCATCTTTAGATGTAAAGCTTGACACTCTGATCAAAACCATGGTGATAATGATGGATCAAATATCCATAACTGGTCGACAACAAGAGCCTTCAGTGAGGAATCCAAACTTTCGTGGCAAGCAACAACAATAATTCAGAAATAGACAAAAAGAGTAGTGAAATAAATATCTTCAAGGACACGTAAGAGCGCCATTTCATAAAAATTAGACTGAAGGCCAGGAAGAAGATGAAGAAGAGATTGTAGAAGAAAATAACTTCTTTGAAGAAGATGAGTTGCCTACCTTTTTGATAGAAGAAGATTAGTTCTCTAAAGAATCTTTCATACCAAGTGATCAATAACTTGTACTTACAAGTGATGATTTATGGGTTGTACAAACTGAAGAATAACAAAGAAGATATCAAAATTCTCTTAGTCATTTTCAAAAGAAGTACAACTTGCGCAATAAAAATGTACCTGTTACATTGAACCAAAAAAGGCAAAATCTGCAGAAAGACATACCAAGCAAAGAAGAAGCTCCTCCAAATCAGAATAAATAAAAAGAAGTTGTCATACTGAGTCGGGATAAAACAAATGAGGCATCTACTAGCAATGTGAGAAAAGATAAGGAGTTTCAAACTGAATGTCATAAGAAGGAATCTCAAGCTAAAGGGAATATTGAAACGAAAGTGTTGGAAAACTCTGAGAGGGGGGGTGAATCAGTATTCCTTAGCAATTAGAACTTTTAAATCTTTTCAGAGCATTAGTTAATATTCAATTATTTTTAATGTTTATGCAGTGATAATAGTAAATAAAAGAACCTAGGAGGCACAAATATTTTAGGTGGAAAACCCCCTCTAGGTCAAAAACCACAAAACACTTTTCTAATAAATTCTTTAATCTTTAGCCCCAACTGAAACGAAAGAAACAACTTCCTATAATTATAAAAAAACATTCTTCTCCAACTCCCACTGGATAGATGCTCCAACACCCAATATTCTTCAGTAGTTAACTAAATGGATGCCCCAACACCCAATGAGCTACAACTCACCCTAGCACTACCCTACCACCATGAAGTTTTCATAGGCTTGAACTTGTTGGGATTTCATGCACTAGCCTAGCACTAGCCTACCACCCTATAGAAGAATTAAAAAAGAGTGGACTCCCGAACCAGGTAACATGGTCCACTTTACAATGATATAGAATGATGTAGAAGAGGAAGATACATTAAACCATAACCCCAACTATGACACAACCACCTAATGATGATCCTAGAACTCCCAACACTACCTCTTCAACTCTTGGCAGATAGACACTTCTACAACTTTTACAATGATTCTGTACAATGATACTTTTATAATGATTCTATGCAGTGCTTCCCACTTGAAGACTTCATATGGTGAAATTCTTGTTGTTGTTTTGCACCTTGATTGCTGCTCTTGTCACGCTACCATTTCTCATTCTTTAGAACATTATATTATGTATTGAGTCTTCTCTTGATGAATATATAATACCTGCAAAAAGTCTTCAAGGAAATACCCATGACATGATAATAGCAAAACTTACCTCATCGTGCAGAGCACATGTCAGTGATAAACAAAAACAACAAATTTGAATATAAATAACTTAATGCAATTAAGAAATGAACATGCATATGCAGAAGATACTTACCTACAACTTACCTCTCCTGCATCATTTTGTTGTACCTTGCTCTTTTCTATCCTACAAAGTTCGGTCCTGTGCACTCCTTAATAGCACTTGATCTAGTTTTTCTCGCCTTCTAGGAGCACGATATTTAATTTGATGTATCTATGTGATTTCAAATCCCCAATATATGGTCTTTAGTCCTATAGAATCCCTATGAGTCTTCTTTCCAATGCCACAGGTCTGACCGGATTTGGATTCTTCAGGGAAAATTTATGCCTAATCTCACACAATGACCTAATTATGGACTAGTTCAGTAGCAAACTTGTACGACGTGCCATATGTCACTGTTTCCTCCTTCGACTTTGAAATTGATACAAAGAAAACTACAGTCTGTGTGCTATATACTACTTTTTATAGAATTCCAATCCTCTTCTTAGAGAGAGAGTTATGATGAGTTTCCCAAGGTCACTTCTTTGAGATGAAATTTCACAGCCTGCAAAAACCATAAATCCCACAGATCATATATCTAAAAATATAGTGAACCAATATCTAAAATTATTTCATGACGTTCATCAGGATTGCGAATCAAATGGGTTTTAATTTCAGAATCTAATATTTTGCAGAAATAAAGTTATAGCGAAAATGCCACGATCACTACATTTGGAGGATATATGAGATTTCTTTTTATAGAGTTGAGAGGGGCTTCTATAGAGAATGTTGGAGGGATTTTAGGAGCTTAAAAAATAATTAATTAATGACTATTCAATGACCAAAACCAATTATTAGTTCCATGCCACAACCCCATTGGGTTTTATCCCACTAATTGAGGTTACTAACTACAAACATGAATATCTCTCAAACCGTCAAGAATTACTTGGCATGCCATATATCAACGAAAACATCTCGACGAGTAGAATCTATCTAGAATATCCTTGATTCAAAATAGATTAAGTTTTCAAGTCAAAATTCCCTTGCAATATGAGGGTAGCCCCTGCTGTTGCTTGGGTTGACATCAATGACAACCTCAAATCATCTTTAGATCAATAGAAAGACACTGCTACAAAGGAGGTAGAAAAGCAATCTAATATTTTTAGTTTAGAAAATGAATTTTCTAAGTTGAAATTTTCAATTGCTCTCACTGAATTAGTGAAGAATGATAAATATAAGTTTTAGATTGCAAAAATGCTTAAGGTTGACTAGATGTCAGATACTATGAATGTGGCCGATGATGAGCCATGAATCCTTTTTGGTCCATCCTTAGAAGGAAGTCCTGAAGATAGTGAAATTCCACCTTTTTATCTTAGTCTCAAACTTCATGAATTTATCCTCCATAATGCCATGCTATATTCTGCTGCCTCACATAATCTTATGCCCAAAGTCATCATGGACAAACTAGGATTGAGTATCACTCGACCTTATCATGACCTCTACTCTTTTGATTAAGGTAGAGTGAAATGTCTTGGCCTTATTAAAGAATTAGTAGTTTCCTTGGACCAAATTCCCACTAAGAATGTGCTGATGGATGTAGTGGTCACTGATATTCCTCCTCGGTTTGGTATGTTGCTTTCAAGGTTTTGGGGAGAAAAACTAGAGGGCACTCTATAACTTGACTTTTCATATGCTACTATCCTAATATTTGGGTAGCTCAGGAAACTCTATCTGGAAAAGTGTTATGAAACCAACTCAAGAAAAGATAGAAAATATAGATCAACGCCTTAGAATTTAGCCTCTTCGAGGGGGCAACCTCCTTTACATTACATAAATGAACAATTCTTCGATG
>APFE030168334.1:18455-60170 GCA_000404065.3 Pinus taeda
ACCATGGTATTGAGCAAGGCCTAAGGCTATATAAGGAGAAGATCATTAGGCCAAGAGGTGTGAAAAGAGTGAGCATTGGGTGTCTGACGAAGTGAGAGGATCTGGTATTGCTGGTTGTCTGTTCGGGAAGTTTGGCAAGGGTCGAATCTGACAGCGGAGGCATAAGTAATCATTTCTAGATCTGTACGCGGGTTTCCTTTGGAGAAAGTGCGTATACACGCGGTTTCGGTAAAGTGAAGTAGCGTATGCATGATAAAGTTTGATATCTTAGGTTGCTGCTGATTCTGGTGGTTGTTACAGAGTTCTGGTCTCTGGTTTGGGTTCTGTGTTCTTATGACAGGGTTTCAGTGATTCAGTATTGGGTTGTTTAATGAATTATGATGCAAGTTTAAGTTGATGATTGTATTGCAGTAATGTTTGTTTTGTACTCTTGGATCCAGTCTGAAAATTGATGAAACGTGGTCCCTGAAGATTGTAGGGTCAGCACCTACGTACTAGTAAATGGATCAGCTAGTACAAGAGCTGAGGGGGTTGTAGCTCCCTTCCAGAAGTAGTTGGAAAACGAGAGAGGGTTGTAGCCCTCTGCAGGTTGTAGCCTGCATACTGGTAAAGGACTGCACCAGTATATTGTAAAAGAAGTTTCTCATTAAGAAGAAAGAAACGAATTGCAGCAGGTGGTTTTCACCCACATTGGGTTTCCACCTTATATCATGGTGTTCATGTATGTGGCTCTTGTGTGATGTCCTGTTCTGTTATACTGCACCTGTTAACTGTTAATATGATTAATAATGTTCTGATGCATCTACTAAAGAATAAGCTAACTGAATTATAAGATCTCTGGATATACACAAGTTGCATTAGACACAGTAGCGTGTACACGCGGGTTAACTCAATTGAAGTAGCGTATATGTTTCTGAGGAAAATGAAAAGTTTTATCTGATCTGATAATACTAATTCACCCCCCCTCTCAGTATTATTTCCAACAATTGGTATCAGAGCAGGTCCTTCAGAGGAAGCTTGATCGCTTGAAGGAAAAGATCCATCAGAATGGCTAATCCAAAAAGAGAGGCACACATCAGGCCACCAGTCTTTGACGGGAACAATTTTACTCACTGGAAGATAAGAACCACTGCATATCTACAATCACTTGGAGCAGAAGTTTGGGGAATCGTAGAAGGAGGATACAAATTCCCATCAACAACTCCTACAGATCCAGCAGAGAAAAAGAAATATGAGCTCAATGCCAAAGGTGTTACTGTCCTATTGAGTAGTTTGACTTAATCAGAATTTATGAAGATCATGCATTTCAGTATTATTTCCTTGTCTTCCTTTCTTGACCATGGGGGTTGCTCATATTCTATTTCTACCAGCTGGCTAGTGCTTTCTTGGGGCTTCTCCAGCCCCCCTCGTAGCCGTGCTAGCCGGACGATTTCCTGCGCTTTTCTGGTTGCTCGGGTGTGCTGGTGACATGTTTCCGCTTTGCCAATTTCTTGTGTTTTTCTGGACGCTCGGGTGTGCTGGTGACCTGTTTCCGTTTTTCTGGAAATTCGGGTGTGTTGGTGACATGTTTCCGTTTTGGGGGTGGTGAGGCCAATCCCCCATTTATAATGGCAATTAGCTCTTCCCAGCTGCTTTGCTGCTGGGCGAGGCTATGATTGACTATCAACCGAATCAATCCATGATGACTAACAATTGAATCTACATGTTGTGCCTTTTTCATGCTCCGTGCAACGTCATGAAGTAATGAATTCAACAATGCAGGTAAATTTACAGAGCATTTTTGTTTTAGAACAACTAAGAGTTTAAGATGTCGTGGTCTTACCACGTTTTTTATGCCCTCACAGGTGATATAGCTTTGGATGGTCTTTTCTAATTCTCCCCACGGCTCTCCTACTGCTGCTGGCAGAACCCCCTTTCCTTGAATTATCAGGCTCTGTCCCTCATCCTAGAAGATTTCTATAATCTTCTGCAACCTCTCCTTTTTTAACGTCCATACTGGTCCAGTGGCTGGCAGTCTCGAGAATTCTGCAATTATGTCGTCGGTGACTGTTATGCGTCTCCCCCTCACTGTGGAGTGGTCCTCTTGCAAGTTCTGCAAGAATTCAATTGCCACTATTTCGTTAGACGCCTGCAAGTGGTTAAGATAGGTTAGTCATCCTGCTCTTGCCAGGATTTCCCAGGCAGTAGCAGAGACAGTTAACACTTGCGATTCTCTCTGAATTGATCTTCCTCCCATGGTTTTGCTATAAATTCTCAAAGGAACGACAATTGTTTGTACTGTTGAAACAAAGAGAAGCTAACAGACGCAAAACTCGTTCAAACTCTAATGCTGCAAAGTATACAGTGGAAATGGCTTTGAACAACAAGTCATGCAGAAAAAACAAAAAAATAAAAAGAAATAGTATACCGTTGAGCCGTGTTATACCCTAGTACACAACTTCCCGAATAGTGAGCTGACACGTAATCCAGGGAATGATGAGGTTAACCTCCCACCCCACAATGTGATAGGTTGTCCCAACCATCAAATAAAGGAGCAACGCCCGCTCTGCAACAAAGTCTTTAAGGAATAGCGTATGGCAATATGCCATGTTTACAAAAAGCAGCATATTCCTGAAATTGAGGTGTAGAGTTGCATCGCTTTAATATGTAAGAGACTGTGGTGATATGATGCAAGGTTGGGGATAAGACATTTGCCGTAAATAGAGAGTCTCATGCGGTCACTATTAATGGTTCTGTCATGATTGGTGATAATATTTATTCATGCGTTATATGGTTGGGGAAATAACATATAATTGATTACCACGGCATAAGAAACAGAAGGGTGCTAATAACTTACCTATTGGTGTAAATAATGCGACTTCAATACCATTAACAGTGCTTTGATGCCGACAGGTGTCCATAACTTTGGCAGAGTTTTTTATTTCACCCATGGAACCATAATCCTTTGTGTATGCTTAGGGAACATTGTGTAATGTCGAAATGTAGGCCATTATGCTGGCTTGGTGACCAGTTAGCCATAATGCCATTCACGAGGAAGGAGCGAATAATGGGCAGGCTGGCTCGTGATGAGACCTCCTATTCCAAGGGTTGCTTGTTTGATATACCTTTTAGACCATACCCCTGGTGTGGTGGCCATAATGGGAATGCCACTTCGCTTTCGTCCTCATGACCATGGTAGGCCAGCTCTTAATGAGACTTGCTATCCTGCATTTGACACTTTATAAGTCATGTTAGCTCTTTTTTCTTTGTTTTTCATGAAGTTCCTTCCCTATTTATACACAAAGGGTGGTTCAACACTCCTTAAGAGTAGGAATGGTGGAAGAAGTCTTAATATCCCAATAGGAAGATATAAACCCTTTGCTCTTATTGTTGAATAATAATCAAAGAGGATTAAAAGGGACCAACATGATACAGACAACCAATCAGAGCAGAATCAGTAGAACAATGACGACAAAAGATGATGAATAAGCATGTCTTTCCTTCTGTCCTCTTACCAATTCGGGGAAATTTCTTATAAAGATAGCAATTTATGATTGACTGATTTCAGTATGTCGTGATTTTGTCTCCATTACATAAGTGCATAGCTGTATTCCAAAAGACTTGAAATAATAGGAGCAATAAGCATCCTCAATTTAGAACAGCAAAAGGAACAAGTTGTTTCACAGGGAGAGCAAAAGCATACAAGTGGTGTTCCTTTTGAGGAAAGGAACAACAACAGTTCACCAATGTTGTTCCTTTGGAAAAGGAACAACAACAGCACACACAGGTACCGTTCCTTTGGAAAAGGAACAACAAGAATCACAAACGTTGTTCCTTTGAAAAAGGAACAACAAAGCACATCAATGTCGTTCCTTTCGAAAATGAACAACAGACGTCAAAAATGTTGTTCCTTTGGAAAAGGAACAACAAAACCAGCAAATGTCGTTCCTGTTAGCGCTTGAAATTTCACCTCAGGCTGAAAAAGGCAAACCTCAAGGCAACATCAAACCTTTTAGCCTCGTAGCTAGCCCTACGGGGCAGAAGAAGGCTCTCTCCGGTCTATCTCGTAAAATCTTCAATAAGGGAGATGACCAACAAGGTAACACTGATATTAGGCTAGTAAACTGATAAAAAGGGGTTTTTAATTAAATGACGAGGTTGTTCCGGGCTGCATGGGCAAAATCACAGCTTGAACAGAGAAATATAATGAACAACACAGATTATCAACTGAGGCAAGGTAGGCAAGAAATTTAACACCAAATCTAGTTTTAAATGGGATGGCAAGACCGGTGAGGAGCTGACAAGGGCAAACTTGAATCCTTGTCAAACAGAAGAAAACATTGAACATGAACAAACTTATAGGCAGAGCATATAATACTATGAATTCTACCTAAACACTTCATTTGTTCACTCAGAAATGATCATGAAGGGAAATTAAACATAACAGTTTACATATGAAACACAAGAAAAACTGATGCTAACTTTCATACCACAGGAATCTCAGAAGTCAGAGCTGTGTAATTTCATTAAATTCTCAGCCAAAAACTGTACATGGTAAGCTCTATTCTCCACCAGCTCTCAGCCCTCAGAAATCTCTCTTCCTCTCCTTTTTACAAAATGATTATTTTTATAAACTATCCTAAAACAAAAACAACAGATCGACCCACAATCCGGGCGTTGTTTGAACAATTACAATAAATTAGAAAAAAGAACAGCTTTCTATTCTAAAATAATACAATGTCCCTCTAAAAATCCTCTGATGACTAATAAACATGGAGCGCAGATCTCGTTGAATAAAGTCTGGAAATAGGAATCGAATCCTATTCATCTGGTAACAGGTGTCTTTATTTATTTTTGGCTGAAGTGAAGGACCAGGTGTCAAGGACGTGAGACAAATTTTCCCACGTTGCTCTAGCAGCTTAAGAGCTCGGATTAAAACTAGGCGATCAATGCCAGCTATCAAACAACGCCTATCCCAAGTATGACCACGTTCCTCTGCTTCAGCGAATATTTCTCCATACATTCACATGTATCTTCAACCAACAGGGTTTTGTTTGACTTGCACATTTGATCTCATCTAGCAATGGAACTCAACGTTCACAACATTTGATTTTATTTCAAATAGCAATCTCTTCACTTCGATTAGTGTTTTGGTTCATTAGCACAGAGATGGAAATTCTCGCCAAGGATTTGACCACACCTTGGTCACGATTTATTTGTGGGCATATACATTCCCAACACTCAACCCAGAAATTCAACTCAACATTGAATCTACAATAATGCTCAACGCATAGCAATATTGGTCCACGCCATTACAACAAAGCAGGTCTGATTCATACACATGTCAATTCAATCTTTGGCCCTATAAGCTCAATTAATCACATTTCTCACTTATTGATAGTCTCAAAAACTGATATAGCATCTCCCTCTGAAACAAATATATTCACTGCGTGTGAGAGATTGCGCTTCATAAAGAGCCTAGTCAAGAGGGCAGTATATCTGAGGAATCGTTTTCCTAATGTTTTGACATAACTGGCCCTTTCGTAGATGTAATATTGCGTTGCTTTCTAGTGGAAGTCGCTCTCCTCTTCTTTTCCTGTAGGCAGCCATATGTAACCCTCAAATATACAGCGCAATAGCCATTTGAAAATCTTGCAAGTTATCTCTGGAGTCGTAGAATTTCTTCTTGAATCGTAGAATTTGCCTCAGATGTGAACGACCAAGTTTGTGTTGCTCCCACTCATGTGCTCATCGAAGCACACGATCTCCGCAAGCCTCACAAACATATGGAGTCCATAAATCTCGTGCTTGTGCTTGCTCTGGATGCACCGAGTCAACTCTGATTTCGACAATTTCATCTGAGATTGTAGTACATGCACGCTCAGACAAAAACCTTTTCACCAGGTCCACACTAGTGTTGACTACCATCTTTCCCCAAAGCTCGATTTAGAGCCAAATGTTTCTAGAGCTGCTGTTGAATCAAGTTGATGAAGGTTCCAACCAAAGAATGTTTTCAGTCGATTTGAGTCGTTGTTTTTGTCTGCGTACAAGTTTGCAATATTTGCTTTCATTATTTCAATGGCAGCATCTAAGAGGATATTGTAGCTTCATCCACATCTGAGCCTTTGTCTCATAAATTTATCTTCTATAACTCGATGCCTCCCAGTTCTAATTGCAATTTGATTGAATATGCTAATTAAAACACTTGTAATTTAATTTAATCAATGGAATTTGCCCAATTGATGGTTGTAAGAGGGCTTCTGGTATTCCACACTGATATATCCCAACCGCAACCTTCATCCCACTTCCAACAGTCATATCTTCATTCCAACGTGTATATTTTGAATGAGGTAGGCGCAGAAGATTGCAGTACATGATTGAAGAATGATGAGTCCTTTTTTCTGATTTCAAGCCGCTCACAAACAACACAGTGATATACAATGTTTTCTATGCCTTGCACATTTTCCTCTTTTCGATGGGATGAGTCAACCTCTGACGATTCCTTTCCAATTGCAAAACAAGGAGCACAGTACCGGCTTTCCACTTGGAATTTCTTAAATTGGAGATGAAAGGCAATATGTATGATATGCTCCATCACAGGCATCACATATTAGAAGACAATCAGCGCACTCATCAATACCACAGGCTTTGCAAAGACTATCATCTGTACTTGATGAAGGAGGGTCACACTGCTTATTTTGTAGGCAGGGGCTTACAATATGTCTGAATTATTCTTTTCAAGGTTCCTTTTTATTGTCTCCATAAACTATCCAAGCAAGATTACGAAGACCATAATGCATCATTGTCTCTATTTGCAAGTGTTGCATCTTTATAACCATCCGTGTACCATCTTTCAAAATACCACCATGAACTTGTGCAATTGATACTGCTGCAATTGGTATTTTCTCCACATAGCTTTTTGCCTCTGATTGCTAATGAAATTGTGCTTGTGCAGATAGGAGCTTTGAAGTCGTTGCTGCCTTTTGAAGAGCTGGAGCACAAATTACATAATTTAAAACAATACATTAAATGATTTCTTCTTCAAAACAGGGTTTTGAAGAAGAATCAATCTCTAACGTGAGACGGAGTCTAACACCTCCAACAAAAGAAATCTAACCCTAGAAATTTTGTTCTAGAAACTACATAGGCAAACTTTTGTCCACCGAACTTAAAACATACATTCTTCTCCAGAAATACTGAAAAATTGGTCACTGAGACAATTGTTCCTAGTTATTTTCTAAGATACGAATCCTAAAATCGGGATTCGCTGGCCATGCATGGGATTCTTACAACATTCGTACGAATAATAATAGGACACGTAGAATCCGATTTTAGGATACAATTTTCAAGAGAATCATATCGGACATGCAGGATTCGGGTTCGTCGGGCTATATGAATGAATCCAGTTACTTAGGGGATAAGAACAAATGTGCATTTAATTCTCACCTTCTATTTTTTAACTCACCCACTTAAATAAAGACCCACTTAGCCTTTTATTTTCATAGTCACTTTTTCACTTTCTAATTCTTCATTGACTTTAATAAAGTCACCTTTAAATTAGAATGTAACTTTACCACCTATAAAGTCACTTTTAAATTAGAATGTAACTTTACCACTTATAAAGTCACTTTTAAATTAAATTGAATTTACCACTTATAAAGTCACTTTAGAAGAAAAGTACAAATAAATTTGAATACATTTCCCTAGGCCAAAGATCAAATTAAAGCCTTAGGGAACCACTTGTCCTCTGGTACCCAAATTTTAACAGAGATTGTTGAGAGAGCATCAGTTGTATGCTAAGCTCAGCAAGTGCAGTTTCTTTCAAACTGAGGTACGTTACTTTGGGCATGTTGTCTCCAAGGAGGAAATAGCAGTGGATCCAAAAAAGGTAAGAGTTATCATGGAATGGGCAACTCCCAGGAATGTAGATGAGGTGAGATCTTTCATGGGGTTAACAGGTTATTACAAGAGATTCATCAAGAACTTCTCGCAGATCGCTTATCCTTTCACATCATTACAAAGGAATGGTAAGAATTTTGAATGGACAAAGGAGTGTGCGGCCATCTTTGAGCAGCTCAAGCAGTTGTTGACACATGCACCAGTGTTAAAGATTGCATATCTGAAGTCCTTATGCAGGATGCATAGGTGGTATGCTATGAGTCACGGAAACTGAATAAGCATGAGCAGAACTACCTGATACATGACCTTGAGTTGGCAACAATCATACATGCATTGAAGATGTGGAGGCACTATCTTCTTGGAAGGAAGTTTGTATTGATGAGTGATCACAGTGGTTTGTAGTACTTATTTGACCAACTGAATCTGAATGGCAGACAGGCTCGGTGGTTGGCCACAATCAGTGAGTTCGACTTTGAGATCAGGTATATCAAAGGTAAAGAGAACAGGGTGGTAGATCCTCTTAGCAGGCAGATACAAGTAAATCACATAGCAGCTATGACCTCCTATGGGGCAAATTTACCAGATAGGATCTTTCACCCAGGTCAGCGGGATGTCAGGGGTATGGAGATTGTGCACAGGTTGCAGCAGAGTACAGGTAATGGTAGTCCTACATGTATAGATGCAGGTGCACAGGATGTGGACTATTGTCTCACAGAAGATGGATTGGTTAGATTTAGGGACAGGATATATGTGCCAAATAGCAGTGAGCTCAAGAAGGTGATCTTGAGGGAGTTTCATGCGAAACCATATTCAAGTCACCCAAGTTATCAGAAGACACTGACAGTAGTGAAGAAATTTTATTATTGGTTGAATTTGAAGAGAGACGTAGCAGAGTTTGTGGCTAGGTGCTTGGATTGTCGGCAGTTGAAAGCAGAGTGTAAGCATCCAGGGACCGTTACAGCCTATTCCAATTCCAGAGTAGAAATGGGAGGTCATTTCCATGGACTTTATCACAGGTTTTCTGAGGACAGTGAGACAACATGATTCCATAGACTATCAGGCTCTCAACGAGAGAACAATCAAGAACCGGTATCCTATCCCCGAGATAGACGAGTTGATGGACGAACTGAGAGGGACAAAATATTTTTCGAAGAATGATCTTCATTTAGGCTACCATCAGATTCGGGTTTGGGAGAAAGACATCTCGAAGACAACTTTCAAGTCCCAGTATGGGCACTACAAGTTCTTGGTTATGCCATTTGGGCTAACCAACACCCCCGCAACTTTCCAATCATGCATGAACAATGTGTTCAATAAACAATTGCGGAAATATTTGTTGATCTTCTTTGATCATATATTGTGTTGGAAACGTAACTAGTTTCGGCCTTCATAATTGTTATTGTACTCATGTCAATATGTATATCTTATGTAACAAGCAAAAGGAAAAAGAAGAAAAATTAGTATTTTAGAGCATGGGTTTCATGCCTCTTGTTGATGGACTTCTAGGTAAAAGCATGTTCTTCATGCTTCTAGGGCTTGTTACGTCATAAGATTTATTTTCATGAGTCAAGAGAATCCATGTCAAGAATATAAGACCCATCTAGGCAAGATGCACTCTGTAAAAGAAATTATTTTGAATCTAGAAAGCCCTAGAGGCATCCTAGCACAAGTTGGCCTTGGCAGCTTCAAGTCGTCATAAAGGAACATGATTGAAACCCTCAGACGTGTATAAATACAGAGAGCTTCGACCTCATTTGACACTGATCCACTCACAAGTTCGATCTCCCAAGAAAAGTTCAATCCGAAGCTGAGAGGACTAAGAAGGCTAGAGTGAAGATCAAGAAAGGAAGAAAAAGTTTGTTTTGGGCTCTATCTCTCTCACATGTGCGAAGAATTAGAGTTTTTGCAGCTTCAAGGGAGGTCAAAATTGTAGGTCCGGTTTGCAAAAGAACAAGTTGCAAGATTGAGTTGTTGGAAGAGCGAATATTCTGATTTAACCTCATTGACTTTGAGAAACATTGTCTTGCTCAAAGGAAGATTTCTTGAAGAATTGTCCTAAGGTTTCTGCAGCAACTGCAGGGTCAAAGTTGTAGGGTCAAAGTTGGGGGTCGAAGTTGAACTTGGAAGCATGTTGAAGCAGGATTGAGCTTTGTTGATCTGATACACTTGGAAGGGCTTCTTGGAGCGCTAACTTAGTGCTTGGAGGAGGACTTGGTCTTGGGTTTGGGTCTTGGTTGTCTCATTGGAAGCAAATTCTATAAGAAAAGATAAGTTTTTCTAGGTTTTCCCCTTAGAGGGGTTTTCCCCTGGCTTGGAGCCTAATTTTTGTGTCCATTGTCTTTATTGTTTGCTCTTGATATTTCTTTGATGAAAAGATCTAATAAAGAAACATAAGAAGATAAATAAAGTTCACAAGCAAATATTAAGGAATTAGGAGAAACTGGATTACTTGTTGCCATATTGCATTCTCCAACATATTTGTGTACAACAAGACTCGGGAAGACCATATGATGCACTTGGACAAGGTTTTGGGGATTCTAGAGGAACAAGAGCTATATGCAAAGGACTCCAAATGTGAGTTTGGAATGACAAAGATGCTCTACTTAGGGCATGTGATTAAGCATAATGGGGTTCAGGTCCACCAAGGGAATATCTAGGCAATCATTGAGTGGCCCACCCTAAATAACGTAACAGAATTGAAGAGCTTCCTTGGCCTCTACACCTACTATAGGAAGTTTGTTAACAGGTTCCCACAGTTAACAACACCTCTAACAGACCTCACCAAGAAAGGAGCCTTCAGCTAGTTAGAGAAAGCACAAGAAACATTTGAGAAGATGAAGGAAGTAATGAGTACGTGCCTTGCGCTTGCACTACCAGATTTCACCCAACCATTTGTGCTGGAATGCGACACTTTGGGGATGGGATGGCAGTATTTCTTATGCAAGATCATCACCCATAGCGTTCAAGAGCCACAAACTCAAAGATTAAGAGGGGCATTATTCGATCTACAATAAAGAGATGTTGGCCATCATGCATCCATTGGCCAAATTCAGGCAATATATGGTGGGGAATAGGTCCAAAGTAAAGACAGATCATAAAAGCTAGAGGTTCCTCATTGAACAAAAGGAACTGAGTGAGAGGCAACAAAAGTGGATTAGTAAATTGCAGGCCTCCGACTTTGAGATAAAGTACGTCAAAGGAAAAAACAATACAGTGGTCGATGCTTTTTCAAGGATCCCACCCACTCTCTCACTCATGGAGATGGTAGATGATTGTAAGTCGTTATTGCTTGTGGAGTATTCGAAGAATATATTTGCCTATGAGATTCTGGAAGGGTTGATTCATGATGACAGGTACCCGGTTTTGGATGATATCATTTACTACAAAAAACGGATCTATCTGGTGCCAAAATCACAACTCAAGGAGAAAATTATGCATGCAGCTCACATCTCACCCTTAGCGGGGCATCTGGGTCACGTAAAGACCTACAGGAGAATTAGGGAGAGGTTCACTTGGGAGGACCTCAAGATGGAAGTGTTGAGGTTCGTGAAGGAATGTCGCACTTATCAGAAGAACACACTCATCTGACATCCACTCCCAATCCTAGAGTAGAAGTGGGATAGCATTTCCATGAACTATATCACTGGGCTACCTTCGCCGCAAGACAAAGATTGCATATATGTGGTAGTACTCACAAAATTCACTCATTTCTTTGCCATACCATCAAAATACTCGGCAGCGCAGGTGGCCGAGTTGTTCTTCGAGGAGGTCTTCATGTTACATGTGTTATCGAAGACCATCATCAATGACAGGGATAGTAAGTTCATGGGCGGCTTCTAGCAAGAGTTATTCATAATTGTGGGGACCAAGTTGACACCGAGCACCAGCGACCACCCACAGACTGATGGATAGATAAAGATAGTCAACAAATGGTTGGAGGGTTATCTTCAGGATTATGTAACATGCCAGCAAAAGGCATGGGTAAAGTGGTTGCATCTGGGGGAGCATTGCTACAACACCATTTTGCACATGTCCATCGACATGACACCCTTCAAAGCATTATATGGGTATGACACCCCAACATTTGCAAATAGGATATTTGGGAATAGTCAGGCACCTCTTGCCAAAAAACTGGATTCAGGAAAGCCAAGATATTTTGAAGGTCCTCAAGGACAATCTACAAATGGCTTAGAATCAGAAGAAATTATATGCAGACAGGCACAGAGTGGAGTGCAACTTTGAAGTGGGAGATATGGTGTACCTCCGTCTTCAGCCCCACAAGCAGTCGTCACTCAAAACAAAGGGGGAAGAAAAGTTGAAACCCAGGTTCTACGGGCCATATAGAATCATGAGATGAGTAGGAAAGGTGGCCTATGAACTTGAGCTTCCTAAAGGATGTAAGATTCACAACGTCTTTCATGTCTCATGCCTTAAAAAGGACCTGAGGCAACATGTTGTCACTACCACAAAACTCCCACCATTGAATGAAGAAAGAGAGTTGATCTTGGTTCCGGAGGAGATCCTAGAAACAAGGGAAGAGGAAGCTGTGAAATAGGACATTGAAGGAGTACATGGTAAAATGGAAAGATTTACCAGTGGAGGATGCCACCTGGAAAGGTGAGCAAGCACTCAAACATCATGAATTAAATTTTTATCTATTGCAGCAATTGGAAATTATTCTTCGAACTGAAAATTTAATTATGCAGTTTATTTTCTATGGCAAACAACGAATAAAATCACAACTACAACTTTCACCATAAAAACACTGCGGAAAATAAAATATTGGAAGCTGAGAAATTCTAGCACACACAAAATAATTTTGACAGTTATTTTTGGACAATTGTCCCCGGAAAAAACCCACTTGGGAAAACTAGTGCAGCAGATGAGGGTTTTATTATTAATCTTCAGCAACAATTCTGAGTACAATAATTTACGTGCCCAGCTGGAAATCTAATCTGAGGAAAATACTGGCAAAAATACCATGAGAATTTTCTCTCACCCCACAACTATTCTCTGCCTCTGAAACTGCCTCCCTAGCCTCTGCGCTGAGCTCCCTGCATCACCCTTTGCGTAGAGCTTACGCTGGCCCTCTAGAAATTTCGGCCTTCCTTCCTTTGCCTCTCGCGGGAATAGGAAATCTTCCTCCAAGCATGCTACTGCCCTCCTCTTCGCCCTCTGGTTCTATCTTCTCTACTGAATTGCTGCAACGGAGAAAATCGAACTGCATGGGCAACTGAGTATCTGCACTGGATGATTTCTCCATCACCACATCAACTTCCTCTTATAATCCACTGTTGGAGCACCAACGGCCAAGATTAAAACTTAATCAATGGCTAGGATCAACTCTGAATTGATCTGTGTGAGTTTCTAGATGATTCACGACTTATCTCAATTAATACTAATTAATTAATCATATTCCCTAAGTTTAGACTTAGCAAATATTTAAAAATCGGTTAATAATCTAATTGATACACTTCTAGGCAGAATTTCCAGAAATGATTTCCGGGTTTTGCAGATCTCTTGTATTCTAGCCTCTCCACCAAATTTCGTGGCTAGAACACATTTGATGCTACAAAAACTAACACTCCCCCTTAGCAAGGAATGTGTTCTAGTGCTACTGCACACCCTGTCTCTGCACCATCTCCTGTCACGTTGTTGATGTCTGGTCAAATTGCCCACCAACCACTACACAACTCTGATATACGCTGCATTTGTGTTGCTGTTGACCCTGCTGAACTACTGCCAACATTCCTTCTACACTACAACTCCCTCTTCATCTGTTGCTGCTGCAACTACAACATCTGCAACTAAAAAGCATCAAAAATAGTTTGTCCTTGCTACTGAAACGGGTTCTCCACCATACCCATTTTTTCTCTAAAATAGACGGACTTAGCTCTCCCTAGAGCTTTCGTGAGTATATCTGTAGCCTGCTCTTTTGTGGGAACATATTGTAGCTGGACTGCTCCACATTGTACACAATCTCTGATGAAGTGACACCGAATATCGATGTGCTTTGAACTATCATGAAACATTGGATTCTTAGAGAGCTTTATGCAACTCTGATTATCACAATAGACATTGGTCGCCTCCATCCTCTGCCTGAACAAGCTTACTAGCAGCTTCCAAAGCCATATAGCTCCGCACGTAGTTGTGCTGGCTGCCATCTACTCTACTTCTACAGAGCTCAATGCTACTGACTTTTGCTTCCTGCTACACCAAGAAACCATCCCTGATCCAACACTAAAGCAGTACCCGGAGGTACTTTTCCTGTCCACTAAACTGCCTACCCAATCTGCATCTGTGTACCTACAAAGTCTGACGTCATCCCCTCGAGTATATCTCAATCCATACTCAACTATGCCGCGAACATACCTCAGAATATGCCTCGTTGTTGCCCAATGTACCCTCTTCGGTTCTACCATGAACTAACTAAGGGTATTGACTACCTAGAAGATATCTGGCCTAGCGTTGACCAAATACATGAGACACCCAATAAGTTGTCTATACAAAGTGGGGTCGACATCCCTGTCATTTGATGCATCTATCTTGTTCCAATTGGTGATCATGGGGGTAGACATGGGTCTGTAATCTTGCATCTTGAACCTCTTCAGAATATTTGTAGTGTATCTTCCTTGCCCAAGGAAGATCTCATCCTTCTGCCACATTTCCAATCCCAAGATATAGTGCATCAACCCCAAATCCTTCATGTCAAATTTTGTTGCCAGGTTCCTCTTGCAATCCTCTATTACCCCTGACACTCCTGTCAAAAAGAGATCATCCACATGCAAAACTAGAATGAGTGACTCACCCTCTACCATCAAATAGTAAAGGTTGGAATCTGCGTCACTCTTGATGAATCCCATCTGCTGCAAGTAGTTATCAATCCTACCATACCATGCCTTGGGAGCCTGCTTGAATCTCTATAGAGCTTTCTTCGATCTACACACGTGAGTGTGCCTCTCATGAGTATCAAAACCCTTGGGTTGTTCTATGTACACTTCTTCCTCTATCACCCCGTTCAAGAAGGTTGTCTTGATGTCCATCTGGTGAATTTTGCCATCTCATCTGAGTTGCTAGAGATATAACTGACCGGATAGAAGAGTATCTAGCAACTAGGGCGAAGGTATCCTCATAATCTATCCCTTATTTTTGTGCATGCCCCTTTGCCAGGAACCTAGCCTTGTACTTTTCCACACTTCAATCTACCACATATTTGATTTTATGGATCCATCTAGAACCTACAACTGATCTGTCCTTCGGCCTTGGCACTACCTCCCAAACATCATTCGTCATGATAGAGCTATACACTTCTACCATGGCATCTACCCACACCTAATGTTGTGCGGCCTCCTGAAAGATGGAAGGTTCTGCAACCTAAGTCACTAATGATTGGTACCTGTCATGTTGTCTATGTTGTCTTTTTCTCGTCCCCGGAGTTCCAATAAACTTCCCTACATCGCCTAATGCTTGACGAACCTCTCTGCTGGCTCGACCACTAGTCATGGGAAGTTCTGTCAGCTCCTCCTCATCCTCTCTCTGCTGCTCCATCTGCTAAGAACTCCCTGGATTTCCTGTACCTGAGGAAATATTGGTACTAGTCACAATACTTGATCCTTGTGACTGTTCTCTTGCCCATCCCACTGACTGCCCTTGCTGCTAGACTAAAGGAGCTTTTGTTGGTTGATTCTGATCACCTGTAGGCATCTCATGAGATCTCTTGAAAGCTCGGTCCTCCATTAACTTCACATCTCGCCTTACTACAATCTTCCTATTGCTAGGAATGTAGATTTTGTATGCCTTTGAGGTTTCGTTGTACCCAACAAAGAACCCCTTCTCTGCAGTGTGATCCAGTTTGGTCCTTTTATCATCTAGCACGTGCCAATAAGCAATGCTGCAAAGAATTATGAAGTGGCTTGCTTCTGGCTACTTCCCTGTGAAGACTCCTTCTAGTGTTTTCTTCCCTAATGCTCTATGAGGAGTCCTGTTCTGAATGTATGTTGCCATGTTACATGCTTTTGCCCATAAAAATTTGGGTAGATCCTAGTCATATAACATAGCCTTTGCAGCTCCAACAATGGTTCTGTTTTTCCGCTCTGCTACACCATTCTGCTGTGGATTATATGGAGTTGTCCGTTCTCTCTTGATGCCTTCCTTCACACAGAAATCTGTGAAGTCCTTATCAATATATTCTCCACCATCATCTAAGCGAAACACCTTGATCTTCTTCCCTATCACATTTTCTACGAGAGCTTTAAACTCCCTAAAACAATCGAAGACCTCATCCTTGGTCTTATGGAAGTAAGATCCAGGTTTTCCTGGAATGGTCATCGATAAACGTGACGAAATATTCGGCACCGCTGAGAGCTCTAGTGGACATTGGGCCGCAAATATCAGAATGTATGAGTCCTAACAAACCATCAGTTCTGCTATCACTTCTTGGAAATGTTGCCTTAGCATACTTCCCAAGTATGCATCCTCTGCACACGTCATCGTGTTCTGTGCCAAGTTCTGGAACCCTTGTTACCGTTTCTCTGAACATCCTGAGTGCTCCATGTGTTGAAGGAAATGTAACTAGGTTCGGTCTTCATAAATGTACTTTTGATATTTGTATTTATTCAAGAAAAGAAATATTATTTTTATTATATATGTCAATGAGTTTCCTTCTCATTGAAATAGGTCTAGCACATGTTAAAGTGTTATAGGTGAGTCAAAAAGTCAAAAGAATTATGTTGAAGACCTTAAGGGCATGTTACACTAGGTATACTTATGTATTAGAGTCAAAGAAGACACCTCCAAGCAAAGTCAAGTCTCCTCCAAGCAAAGGCACCATCAAAAGAACCCATCCGAAGCAAAGAAGTCAAGTCGGCCTACAGTCAACAAGTCAGCCTAAAGGAGGGACAGACCTCTATACATAGAGATTGTCCACTCACTCATAAAAAAAGCACACATCCCTAAAATTAGCGAAGCAACAAAGCCGAATAAAGGGTGAAAGAAGTCGAATAGAAGGGCAAGCCGCAGTCACACTTGCAAGAAAAGGAGGGTTGTCTCTGTGGTTACGAGTGCAACAACTCATGGTCAAACATCTCCTATTGCTTGGGCTTAAAACTAGGCCTACAAGGCCTCCTACTCAAGCGAAGAAGAAGGAACCTCAAGCAAAGGAGAAAGAGCCTATAACATCAAGTAAACCTCTCACATGTGCGAGAAATTAGGGCTACAGAACAGTCATACCAAGTTTGTACCTACACCTCAAGGAAGAAGCTCATTTGGTCAAGAAGAAGGAAGGGATCATCACAAGGAAAGGGACTCATCAAAAGGAGTCTCTTCTAGAGCAAGTGCAACAAGGTCTATCAACAGTTGAAAGAAGAACGAAGTTTCGAAAGAAGAAGGATGAAGTGTCGTGGAACAAAGTGCAGGAAGGAGGAAGGACTTGACCTGTGCTTGGAGATCTAGGGTTTGGCATTGATCAATAAGAAGCTTCATTAAGATAAATTTACCGAAGGGTTTTACCCTCAAGAGAAGAGAGGTTTTGGCCCTGGCAGAGAAGAGAGGTTTTGGCCCTGGCAGAGAGCCAACATCTTGAGTTCTTGTTCTTATGTTTTGGTGGCAGATTGATGAAATAAACCCATACAATAATATGAAGAAAAAGAAGATCTAGCTAACAAAGATAAATTGTAAAAATGCTTCACAAATTGTTATCAAGTCAAGAAGAATCACACTACACCTAATCGCCCTTGATTCTTCAACATGGTATCAGAGCTAAGGTGACACATCAAGGAAAGGGCATCTCAAGAACACTCATCAAGGAAGGACATCAACAAAGTTGAACCATCAAGCCAAGAAGTCTCTATCACATCAAGGACAAGAAGGTCTACCATCCATCACTCATCAAGGAAGACTACAAACCAAGAAGAAGAGCCTTATATAAAGGCACCTACAAGAAGAGAAAATCGAAGAAGGACCTACATCAAGCTACAAGTCATTAAGCAAATCTCATCATCAAGCAAGCCCACTTGGAAAAAGAAACTTGAAGAACATCAAGATCTAAGGAAGGAAAGCCATCAAGTCTTCAAGGAAAAAGCAAGTCCACTACATCTCAAAATATATCAAGTATATGTCCCCTTCTGAATATACATCAATATCTTTTTGTGAGGAAAGCAACAAATGGTAGGTACCAATAACTTTCTTGCATGGAAGAAGAGGACTGATTTACTTCTCAAGGAGAATGAACTTCTCGAACACATCAAAGGGAATATCACTATTCCTGCTAAGGAACAAACTCAAGCCTTAGTCAAGTACAATAAGGATGAGACAAGAGCTCAAAGGATTCTAATAGAATATATCAAGGACTCTCTCACTCCTTATGTCTCCAAACTTGAAACATCAAAAGAAAACTATGATAAACTAGTAGAACTAAAATCGGTAACCACAGCTGGAGAAGTGATATCTCTACGAAATGAATTGTACAAAATGAAGATACCAAAGGAAGGAATAGCTCCCTACTTCATGAAGATCTCTGAGATGAGGGATCAACTTCAAAAGCTAGGGGAAGTCATGTCCAATAGGGAAATGACAACTGTAATACTCAATGCTCTACCCCAGGATTGGGGCAACTTCACATCAAGCATATATGCAAAGATGGAAGCTACCCCAGTAAGTGAATTATGGTCTCTATGCAAGATAGAGGAATCTAGAGTCAAAGCAAAAGAGGATGTGGGATCAAAGGAGCAAGCATTTGCAACCATGGCCAAGAGAAAGGGAAAAATTTGGCAAATTTGGTCCACGAAGAACAAACAATAGAGATATGTCCAAAATCCAATGCTTTGGATGCTAAGAATATGGAAACTACACAAGGAATTGTCCAAAACTTAAGAAGGACAACAACAACAAAAGAAAAAGGGAAGAAGCTCACATGACTCAAGAGGTGAAAGAAGAAGAAAAGAAGCAAAACAAGGAAGATCCTCAGGATCTCTACTATGACTAAGTCTACTTCTTTACTTAAAGTTTTCTTTCAAAATTTTGAGTAGTATAGGAGCATGTAGGAATAGAATAATAAAATTGCATGGCTAGAAACATCTTCTAGAATCTAAAAGCATGATGTACATAGAGTTCAAAATACTCATGTAGAAGGAGCATCTATAAATAGAACAAAATGCATGGTTAGAAATATCTTCTAGAATATAAGAGCATGGTAGATATAGCTCGAGATATTCATGTAGAAGGAGCATACCTAGTATAGGACCTCATCCACAATGAAAGAAAATTGATCATGATTAAGAATCTTAGAAGACCTCCATCATCAAAAAGAAAGAAAGATTTGCAGGGTAAGGATAAAGAGGATTCATAAACAAAAGCAGATGTCTCATTGGGAGTCCCATTCATGGGATTCAAGAAAAGGAAGTGTTAAAATTGGCAACTAGGGCCAAACTGCATGTGGGTCATCTTATTTATGGCAGTTGATATTTTTCCTAGATTCCTCTTGTCGAGAGGTGTAGGATTGATCTGAATATCATCTGATTCTGACAAGTATTTATGGAGATATGAATTTATTTATATTTACTTGACAAATTGTCAAGGTCGGCCAGCAGCTAAATGTGTGGCACACATGCCCAGCAAATCATATAAGTACAAGTGAGGTTGGTTCATTATCAACTCATCTCATCTCACTCATTCTTCTCTCTCTCTCCTTAGCTTTGGGTTACACAAGGAGCAGCTCACACGTGGGAAGGAGGAGGACGCAGAAGGGCAAGGAAGAAGCAGAAAGGAGGACGCAAAAGTTGTTGAAGGTCTCTTTGACCAGTGTTGACCAAGCGTTGACCTCAGAAGAGTGTGATTTGGTGTGGCTGCCTCTCCTAGGCAGGCCGCAGATTTTGGCACGTAAACCGAGGCAATCTGACCTCTGGTTTGACCAGCGTTCACTGCCCTAGTTTGGGACAACAAGTTGACTTCAGTCAACAACATTTACTGTGTTTTTGGGGTTGTTTATGGGCTGATTCTTCAAGCTGTTCGAGGACTAGTTGACCGAGAAATTGACCAAGCATACTCGAGGTCAACTTCATCTCATTTGACTAAGTTTGACTTTACTAATCTAGGGTTTGCTATTGCTAATATAAAATTATAAAATTATGATTTTGTATTATTTCTCTCTACTGAACTATTGAAGATAAAAGAAGATTTGATCAAAGGGGTTCCCCGCATTGGGGTTTGTCCCTGGCTAACCGCCACATCTTGTGTCTCTTGTCTTGGCTTGTTTTATGTCGATCGTTTAATGTTCTATCTGCACTTTACTTAATGTATTATGTGATTGCTAATCAATGGCTAATAAAAAGAAAAGAAGTAAATTGCTCTAAGCATAAAACATACCATAATTTAACAGGATGATATGCAAGCAAGCTAAGATGAAGCAAGAAGGGCCACACCAAGGACAATCAAATGAAGCTAAGATGATCAAAGGAGAATCAAGATGAGGTATATATGCATCAAAGTTAAGTCATGTCATCATATGTATATTATTGAGTCATGGGAATAGTTCTATGACATGATCAAGTATGATAAAATCTCTTTCACCAATGACATGTTCAAAGGCATGTACTACAATGCAATGAAGGTCAACAAAAGGATATGCTCACATAAGGAGTATAAGATTGTTGACTAAGAAGCAAGTGAAGAAAGAATGTTGACTAGTCCTAGAAGCAAGCAATGAAGAAGTGCTCCCACAAGGAGCATAAGGTGGTTGACCAATCTATCCAAGAAGATGCAAATGAAGAAAGATATCAAGCATGTGAAGAACACCATGGTTATGAAGAATCACTATCTAACAAGATATTTTGAAGACATCCCCCGAAAGAAGGCATGACAACTCTGACAAAGGAAGAAAAAGATCAAAGGACCCTTGACACCTGTGAAGGCCTTAGAGATATGAAAGGTGCAGATAATTGATTCTACTCTAAAAAGATGTCATGATGAAGAAGCCATCCAACAAAAGTACCATTTAATGTTGAGCAATATCAGAATGAAGTCATGAAGGGCTACTAGATCGAAGTATGGAAACAAGCAAGCACAACAAAGCATCCATATGAAAACGTATTCCGAAGCATAGACGAGATGACAAAGGAGTAGCCAGATGACAAGAGAACCTGATATATGAAAAGAAGGCCACTTTCCAAGGAGGAAGCAATGACATGACAAACCAGGAAGGAAAGTGATCGATGGGTGGTACCCTACCAAGAAGAAGTTCGAACAAATACTTCATGACATCAAAGGAAAGAAGGAGATCAAGCAGTTGGAGGACCCCCGAAAAAGAAGTTGCTGATGAATGGACAAGTCCCTAATTAAGAGGGAGTTATAACAAGTTCCCAATTACAAAGGAACTTGGACAAATACCTTGTCAGAGGATACTTGGGCATGTCTTCCTCAATTGAGAGGAAGAGATAGACACAACATTCTTGTCTTCACTTGGGAAGAACGAATGGGAGGATTAGGTAATCATCTAGCATCTGATACTCTTTGAGGATGTGTACAGCATCCAAGACAAGAGTAGGCAAGAGGAATGATATTCTTTGAGGGTTGGGAACCCAAGATAAGAATAGTCCTAGAAGGTCACAGTCAGTGAACACCCGGGTGGGTATGTACCTTGAGAGACAATGACTAAGTCATTGGTATCGCCAACATTGTGCTTTGATCTATTGAGAGATAGAGTTATTAGTCAAGGCCTTGTTGTGGAAACAATGTTGGTCACTATGATGCTATAACAGATGGATTTCCAATCTGGTTTCTCTTATGTCAATTCTTCAAGATTGAAACATAGCCAAACACCTTGTAATGTTGTATGAATACCTCCCTAGTTAAGAGGGTGTGTTGAAGGAAATGTAACTAGGTTTGGTCTTCATAAATGTACTTTTGATATTTGTATTTATTCAAGAAAAGAAATATTATTTTTATTATATATGTCAATGAGTTTCTTGCTCATTGAAATAGGTATAGCACATGTTAAAGTGTTATAGGTGAGTCAAAGATTCAAATGTATTATGTTGAAGACCTTAAGGACATGTTACACTAGGTATACTTATGTATTAGAGTCAAAGAAGACACCTCCAAGCAAAGTCAAGTCTCCTCCAGGCAAAGGCACCATCAAAAGAACCCATCTGAAGCAAAGAAGTCAAGTTGGCCTACAGTCAACAAGTTGGCCTTCAAGTCGGCCTAAAGGAGGGACAGGCCTCTATATAAAGAGGTTGTCCACTCCCTCATAAAAAAAGCACACATCTCTGAAATTAGTGAAGCGAGAGCAGGAATAAAGGGTGAAAGAAGTCGAATAGAAGGAGCCTCTAGTGCAGAGAAGAAGGAGAGACACAAACCGAACTAAGCGAGGATTGTTTCTAGGGCAAGCCGCAATCACACATGCGAGAAAAGGAGAGTTGTCTCTGTGGTTATGAGTGCAACAACTCACAATCAAACACCTCTTATTGCTTGGGCTTAAAACTAGGCCTACAAGGCTTCCTACTCAAGCGAAGAAGAAGGAACCTCAAGCAAAGGAGAAAGAGCCTATAACATCAAGTAAACCTCTCACACGTGCGAAACATTAGGTCTGCAGGACACTCATACCAAGTCTGTACCTACACCTCAAGGAAGAAGGCTGAAGCTCATTTGGTCAAGAAGAAGGAATGGATCATCACAAAGAAAGGGACTCATCAAAAGGTGTCTCTTCTAGAGCAAGTGCAACAAGGTCTATCAACAGTTGAAAGAAGAACGAAGTGCCGAAAGAAGGAGGACGAAGTGTCGAGGAACAAAGTGCAGGAAGGAAGAAGGACTTGACTTGTGCTTGGAGAATATTCTAGTCAGGGGTCTAAGGTTTGGCATTGATTAATAAGAAGCTTCAATAAGAGAAATTTACCGAAGGGTTTTCCTCTCAAGAGGAGAGGTTTTGGCCCTGGCAAAGAAAAAATATCTTGTGTTCTTGTTCTTATGTTTTGGTAGTAGTTTGATGAAGTAAACACATACAATAATATGAAGAAAAAGAAGATCAAGCTAACAAAGATAAATTGTAAAAGTGCTTCACAAATTGTTATCAAGTCAAGAAGAATCACACTACACCTAATTGCCCTTGATTCTTCAACACCATCGTGTAGTTGTCCCATTCTCCTATGCCATAACTCATTCATCTCCTTCCCATTGTTACTATCACTGCCTATTAGTGTCATTGGAGAATCGATTTGTAACTAATACAATATGTTACTTCAAACTCCAATTTGTCTTACATCTTTCTAGCTCGGGTCTTTGACATACACTTTCTTCCTTACGATGTGAATATCATACCCCTTATTCTGTAATTAGGATAATGAAATTAGTTTCATAGCCAATCCTGGCACATGCAATACATCTGTAGTGTTGGTTCTTGCTCCTGACTCCCTCTGAAAATCTATGGTACCTCTCCCTACTGGAGTACATTTCGTTTTGTTTCCCAAAGTAATCTGGAAGTCCATCTGCTCCTCTTTGTAGCTAGACAAATATTCTCTAACCCTTGTCAAGTGAGTTGATGCTCCACCATCTATATACCAGACTCACCTTGAAGTTGATCTTGCTAAGCAAGCAAATTCGTCCTCCAATCTGGAAGACAAATTTGTCCACTGTCTATATACCAGACTCACTTTGAAGTTGATCCTGCTAAGCAAGCAAATTCGTCCTCCAATCTCGAAGATAAATCTATAGTCTCCTACATGTTACTTTTGTCCATGGCTATGCTGAAGAATTTAGTGTGTTATACCTCTTTTCCACCCTGACGTTGGCTCTCCTCTAGCGAATTGCTAGCAAAATCGTCTGCATCCAACTAGAGATTTGCTCAACAAGAAAATATGATTTGCTCCCTCTGACTCTGGAATCACTTGTTCTAGAAGAATCGAATTTTTCTGCCCCTCTCAAAGAAATCTGTCTTCCTCAAGCAATTCGACCTCCTGACAAAAAGATTGCGCTGCCCCTTCGGAATTTCGACCTACTACCAACACTGAACAACGAAATTCTTTCTTTTCGTTTAAGAGCTCTTCGGCTGATCAACTGTGCTCTGATACCATGTTAAATTTTATCTATTGCAGCCACTGGAAATTATTCTTCTAACTGAAAATTTAATTATGTAGTTTATTTGCTACAGCGAACAACGAATAAAATCACAACTGCAATTTTCACCATAAAAATACTGTGGAAAATAAAACATTGGAATCTAAGAAATTCTAGCGCACATAATAATTTTGACACGGTTATTTTTGGACAATTGTCCTGTAGCAACAACAAAAAAAAAATACTTGGGAAAACCAGTGCAACAAATGAGGGTTTTATTATTAATCTTCAGCAGCAATTCTGAGTACAATAATTTAGATGCCCAGTTGGCAATCTAATCTGAGGAAAATACTGGCAAAAATATCGTGAGAATTTTCTCTCACCCCACAACAATTCTCTGCCTCTAAAACTGCCTCCCTAGCCTTTGCATTGAGCTCCCTATGTCACCCTCTACACAGAGTTTACGCTAGCCCTATGGAAATTTTGGCCTTCCTTCCTTTGCCTCTCCCGAGAACTGGAAATCTTCCTTCCAGAATGCTGCTACCCTCCTCTTCCACCTGCTAATCACCCTTTGGCTCTATCTTCTCTACTGAATTGCTGCAACTGAGAAAATCGAACTGCTTAGGCAACTGAGTATCTACACTGGATGATTTCTCCATCACCACATCGACTTCCTCTTATAATCCACTGTTGGAGCACCAACAGCAAAGATTAAAACTTAATCAATGGCTAAGATCATCTCTGAATTGATCTATGTGACCTTCTAGATGATTCATGCCTTATCTCAATTAATACTAATTAATTAAGCATATTCCCTAAGTTTAGACTTAGAAAATACTTAAAAATCGGTTATAATCTAATTGATACACTTCTAGGCGGAATTTCCAGAAATGATTTCTGGGCTAGGATCATCTCTGAATTGATCTGTGTGACCTAGATGATTCACACCTTATCTCAATTAATATTGATTAATTAAGCATATTCCCTAAGTTTAGACTTAGGAAATATTTAAAAATCAGTTAATAATTTAATTGATACACTTCTAGGCGGAATTTCCAGAAATGATTTCTAGGTTGGGAGATCTCATTTATTCTATCCTTTCCACCAAATTTTGTGGCTAGAACACATCCGATGCTACAAAAACTAACACAAGCAATCTTGGGCGAGGAGGATTGTAATGTCTCCAACCACTTAGGAAGCATACGATGGAGTCTGCTAGCCTAACATGGTTCCTTTAGGCTAAGGCGGGGAAAATTTGATAAGGGGACTTGATTTGCCTAGGAAAACATTATAAAAGTCTAAGCGGTGAAAAGGGGGACACTTCCTAGGTAAGTGAAAAATCACTTTAATTTAATAAAGTGACTTTATGGAAGTTAAAAGAGTAAAAGGGTGGCGAAAGTGGCCACAAGTTTATAACAGAGAAAAAGTGTCGAGACTCTCCTCATTCATTCACTTGCATTTTGGGAAAGAGCTCTTGGAGAGTTTTTAGAGAGAAGCTTAGGGTTTGGGGATCCCTAGCTCCCATAGTTGATTTCAATGTTGAAACTATACACCCTAACTGGTTCAAGGAGTGGAATCACTCAAATTTCACCATTGGACTTCAAATAAGAAGATGATTTGCAAAAAGTATTGAGGTAGAAAGGTCTTATGAGTCGATTTTATTATCTTATTTGGTATTTTCTATCTCATATTTTCAGACTTGAGAGAACCACGAGTTGCTGGAAGAGGGTCACAATCCATCACCAAGAGAAGGTTGAGCTCCTTTACTCAATGGTATGAATATCCAGGGATGAACTGGTAGTTTATATTGCTATTATGGGGGTCGAGTTGTGTTAAAGAGGCTTGTGTGTTATTGAGTTTGTTTGAGGCCAAGTTTGAGTCAAGAAGGGACGAGTTTTTCCTCTATTCTATGAGCAGCACCATTGCCTTCATCTAGCACGAGTTATCATCACCTACGAGTCATTTGTTGTTGTGTGAGGGACGCATTCTTTACTATCCGTTGCTGGCCAATGTACCTTAGAGAATATAGCGTATTGGGTTGAGGGTAGAGCATATACATATTTTTCCTCCCTGTTGTGCATGTAAGGAAAACCAGTGGGTCCCTCTACAGCTAGACTTACACTAGAAGGAGCAACAATCCAAAGCTAAGTTGATCCACGTAGAACTTTAACAAGATTGTGGTTGTGTGTGTGTTCATTCCCAGGTAGACCCACGTTTCCTCTTGCATTGTCTGGTCACCTCTTACCTAGATGTTACCCACCACTTCGTGGGTGATATGCCCAAGAGAAATTTTTCTCCATGATGGACCTCAACCAACAACCAGCAGCCTCTTGCAGCCTCCTGCTAACTCGTTGTGCTATTTCTCTGCCACCTAAGCCAACCATGTGTTCCCTCACCCACCTGTATTGATCGTATGTTTGAAGGTGGGCCTCTCGAATCTAAAAGTATGCCCTGTCATTTGGTAATTGAGTATTGGCTCTACTTCTCATGGATACTTCTGGGTATGGATTGATGGGGTGATTTGGCGAAAAGGGTGGGCTCAGTTTGTGCTCTTGTCCCCTTGATCTCTTTTGGATGTTACCCTTGGATCTTAGTCCCATGGGATCTCCTTTATTGACCATTTGGTTCTAAGGTGGTACTACTTGGGAAAACTCGACTTTGGGTGCATGGTCCCGCTCATTTATCCGCATATATTCACCATTTCTCCCACCTAGGTCCACATTTCCATTTTGGGTCCACATATGGCCAACCTCCCTATCCCCTTGCCCCACCTTGGGTTAGGCCTAGAATGTTGCCCCAAAGGTTAAAGCAGCTAACAGAAAAAGGAAAAAGCATAATTGGCCACATTTAACAGGGAATTGTACAACAAAATACAAAAGATGGTTGGGGCAAAAATAATTAGCACGTGGGCAAAAGCCAATACATGAGCTCTACCCCAATCAATGGTCATCACCCTGGTTCCATAGGCCCTAGATGAGCCTCCTTTATCATTCAAGAACCCATGATTGTCCCAATCCCTGGAGGGCAATGAACCGCCCTACCTAAAAGGGGGTAATCACTGCTATATCTTACACATCATGCTCTTGTCCTTTGAGCCTCAAGTAGTTAATGGAAGAAAATTCATAAAAGGCAAAGGGCATATAAAGAAGGGTAGAAAAGTCAAGGCCAGGGCACCTCATGTACCACGATTTCTCCCTCCTACACATTACATACCCAGGTGTGGGCTTCCCCTTATCCAACTACCCCTATGCCCCAATATGCGGCTTAGGGTTTCCCCTCTCATTCCCTATTCCATTCCACTTATTTATCACTTGCCACCCCCATTAGAGGGATGTACATAGGACATACTATCCCCTTTAAGGGTTGAAACCACCTAATAAGGTACTTTGTTAAACCCCTTTGGAGTATGGAGACACTAGCACATACCAAAGCCCACTACGGAAGGGCATGCCATTATGAAGTGCCCACTTTGTTATCCATGATTTGTAGACTCATTTACCCGATTATTTTAATCACTGGTTGTACTGGAGGCCTAAGGGATGCATTGGATCTTATGCAGGATTACAGGTGGCTTCAATTTGGGTTTGGTCTCCCTCTACAAGATCCTAACCCCCAAAGGTCTACATTGGTACATACACGGAATGAATAGAGAGCCATTGGCCTCCATAGCAGCAGACAGCACTCCACGGATCTTCATCGATGCTCAGAGACTACTAGATATCCACTTTTGGGATGATGATGATATGCTTGGTACATTATACCCAGTAGGCTCCCACAGGAGCCCCACACTCTTCACAAGTGTCCTAGGACTTGTACGATGTCATAGCAGCCTTTATTCCACCACTCGGACCCTTCCAGAGGATCTACAGGCATCATCGATTCATATGGAGACCCATGGGGTCATTTATGTGCCCTCAAACCCACTGGGAGCAGCACAGATCTACTACTTGGAGAACAAGGGTCCACCCCCTTACCCATCATATTCCGAGGAATTAATTCCTCAATATGGCACTTCAAGACATTATTAGGCCTTTAGAGGGCCCCACAACATGTACATATTATTATTTGGCTCCTTGTGACAATGTTTTAAGACTCCGACTCCGACTCCGACTCGGCCGAGCAATGACTCCAACTCCGACTCCGAAACGGTAATGACTTGGCCGACTCGTTTTCAATGACTCGGTCGTTGTAAAAAATACATTAAATATTTAGTTTTTTGATAAAAAAACATAATTTTGAAGATTTTAAACATAATTTTAAAGATTTTCATTCATGTTTCCAAACAAACAACATTAAAATATAGATGGAAGACAACATATGATCAAAGTAGGCTCATGAACCAATCCATTATAAATTTATAGGTACCCAATGGCAATACATTTGTAATCTCTGATAACTGTCCACATTAGTTGGAAAGCTGAGACATTTTTTAAACCCTGTTCTTGCATAAAATCATTTTTGTTTCTTAAGACGAAATTAAGGACACTGCATGGGCAATTTGCTGTACAATTTGGAAATTTGGAGAAACAGTTACAGTATATTCGGATCAGCAGGAAGATACCACAGTGTGAGGAGATGATCATGAAACTCTGCCAGAAATAGATGGTCTTTCCAGCTTGTAGAAGCCACTTGAAAACAACATATATGAAATGGACTTATAAAAGAGAATGCCTCGCCTCTTGTTGCTCACCTTTTGGTTACAATAAAAGGAAGCTCATCACTCAAGATGAAGAATTGGCATCAAAGGAAGATGAATGGGGAACAACTGTCACCACCATATACAATGGGACTTCTAGACGTACTCTATTCTATAATTTTTCAGGCACATGAAGTGAACAGTGACTATGCTCTGTACTTGAAGGTTGAGGAATTGTTTTGGATGAGCCAGATGACAGATCCTCCCTTACTTTGTCTTGAGAGTGAGACCTATCAGGTGCATTTTAAGCTGTTGGAGAGTGTAACAAATTGCAGAGCTATTCTCAACTCCAGCACACGCAAGATATTGAAAAATAACACTATATATATATATGTATATACCTAAGCAACATTGAAGTAATATTTAGTCGGACAGACATACACAATAGTTTAGGATCGACATCAAAAAGTATCAAATGATGATGTAACTTGTAGGGATGACCTGTAAATTAACCTCGGCAACAGAGTGGTTTGTTGGTTTGATCAATCAAGCTTTGGGAAACATGTGGCCAGTGACCCGGCCGTTTTTTTAGCAGACCCGGCCGGGTCGGCCGAGTCATTGAGTGACTCGGCCGGGTCATTGCTGACTCGGCCGACCGTTCCGTTTCTTTGACCGAGTCAGTTCCCAAGCCATCGACCGGAACGACTCGGTCGGGTTGGTTCTGACTCGGCCGGGTTGTAAAACACTGATTAAAACGTCCCTAAAGGGACTCAAAATGGATGCCCTAGGTAACAATTTCAAACATTTACCTACTTCAAGAGATAATGGAGTTTCATGGAGAATTCAAAGATATTCATCCACTAGGAACATTCATTACATGCCATACATTGGATAATATATGCAATGCTCTACTAGAAAGCTTTTCAAATTTAATTTTCAACAATTAGGGCACAATTTTAGCATATTCTAGAGCACCACCATACATTAAACAAATTCAAGAGAAAAATCCCATCAACATGAGGCACTTACAAAATGACATGCAATATATCCATCCAAAAATCCAAGTAGCATCTCCAAAAAAGAAGTGTGAATCATCTCCACACATCGAAATGCATCCAAAGAGTCTCCAATATCCAAAGAAACAAGTGCAAGTTCTTTACAAGAGAACAAATCAAAGTGTGATGATGATTCAATACAAATGAAGTTGAGTTTTATTTATATGAGACCTAGTAGGTCAAATTAGTAGCCTAAGAGTGCCCTAACATTATTAAATTAAGCAAGATACATGCCTTGGTCACATACCAACCAAGTAGCTTTTACAAAATATGAATTAGCCAACCATATGCTAGCCAAAATGATGATGTCATGCTAATGTAGGGCCATTGGAAGGCCACATTGAGTACTCTTGGTGCCAAAATGAGTGAGATGGCTCCATAAATCTCGAACAAGGGGATGACCTCTCAATCTCCATGTAGGTCATCATGTGGGACCCCAACTTGTGTTTGGGATGCAAAAGTTGGTCTCATGGGTCTCCTGATGATGGAAGAACCTGTAATGGTCCAATATTGCAGGCTCTAATGATGGAGCTTGCCCTCCCATGTCTCAAGGGATGAGACAAACCTCCTCTGGGCCTTGGATTAGTTGTTGCATAATGCTAAGCCGGTCAGGGCACACTGACCCAATTGCATCATCTCGTGAACAGTGGGAAAATGAGTAGATTGTTGAGGACGCTGAAGGTGCCCATGGCATTAAATGATGCTATGCACACGATGGGAGTCCCATGGCTCTCAACGCTTCCCCTTGGGGTGTTAATATGATCCTTTGGTGCACATGGGCCCTAGTTAAGTTTCCCAGGCCATGATGAAACCATCTACCAATTACATATAATGTCCAGTGCTGCATTCACACCATCAGGTACAATAATTCATTAGCGCATCTAAGTGCACCAAGCATGTTAATCAAGGGCACATTGGGACTTCATATTGGGGTTCCCTTCCAAATTTGGGGATTTAATCTCGTAATAGTGTTACCTCCCTGGGTAGAAGTGGTTAATAAACAACCCTATTAGGTGTTCCTAGCCCCTAAGGGGAAACACAAGTACCTGGTATACCCTTCAAGTGATAGGTGGCATATGAATGATGATAAAATGGAAGGGATTACAGGGATCTCCAGGCCAAATGCCATGCGTACAAGGATAGCAATAATGAAGGATGTCCACATATTGGGTCTATAGATGTAGAAGGGAGCAACTCTGGATACATGAGTTACCCCAACGTTTGCTTTTCCACCCCTCTTTATTTGTTTGTTGCCTTTTCTTAATTTTTCTTTGTATCACTGCTCGGGCTCCAGGAAATTAGAGCATGTTGTGAATGATATAAAGTAGTTTTTGCCCCCTTAAGGTGAGTCAGTTTATTGTTCACCAGGGGGTGGGACGTGCATGGGTTCCTTAATGATGTGGGGGCACTCATGGGGCCCTAGGAACTGGAGTGGTGGCCATGATTAACGGTAGAGCTCATGTTTGACTTTTGCCCATGTGCTATATTAAATGTCTTGGCCATCTTTTGCATTTTATAATATTCTTTTCTTCTGCGTTTTGCTTGTGGGCAACATTTCTAGGCCCGACCCAGTTATGTGGACAAGGGGAGGGGGAGCGTCAGTGCCTTGTAGACTCGAGAAGGAAAATGATGAAATATGGCTTGTAATGTGCAAAAGGGAATGAAAAATGTGGAACGAGAAAATGGGATCACACAACCAAAATCGAGGTTTCCCACAAGTCAATAGGGGAGATCCCACGGGACTAGGATTGAGGATTAACCCCCCATTTAAAGTGAGGGAACAAAACCACAATCAAAGCCCTTCTTTCTTCCAAGACACCCAATAATCCATGCCCAAGAAAAACAAGCATAAGCACTCGATTACACAATGAAAAACATCACTTTTGGGTTGGATTGCCCACCATCTAACATATGCTCTCAACAAATGGGCGAGGGGACATATGACCGATGCAAGGAGCGGAGATCAAATGGCACAATGTATCAGCTAAACTGGTGGCTGTCAGGGGTTGTTGGCTACCAGCAAAAGAGATAACTAGGAGAAAATTTCTCCTATGGGGTCACCCACTTTTGATCGCTAACAAGGTTAATCAAATGTCAAGTTTAGGCGATACGTCAACGTATCTTTTGTCAATGTACTTTTCCAAATATCGAAATGGAAAAATTTGACCTTTCCTCTTTCGCACAAATTGCAAAGGGAAAACTATTTGAATGGGTGGAAGGCCAACCTTCTAACTCGACTTGTCTTGAGCAAGAACGAGCAGCCATACTTTCTTCTCTCCATCATTCTTCCCTCTCCTCTAGCACCTATTATTTTGTTTGGACATCATGGTATTCAAGTTCTATGATAGTCATGTTGGTGCAGCCAAACTTTTGGCTCTCGCGGAATAAAATTCAGTTTTTATCTGCTTACTTTGGTTTGCTTGATTCAATGTTATATTGTGCAGATTAGTAAAAGTTTTATGCTATTTATTTGGTCAATTATCCACTTAGATACATTTTCTTCTTTTCCGTACATAGGCCTGATTTGCAAAGGACTATTCCACACTAAACCTAAGGATTTTCAATCACTTGTTTGGCCAGTAACTTGCTTGTCAAACAGCTTTTGTCTTGTTGTTTTTTAAGTGTTTTATTACATATATGTAGTCTAGACAACGAGTACAAAGACTAGGGGGACCTCCTGAGGTTGACAAGCACCATCCCAAACGAAGAGGGAGATTCGCTAGTGATATATGGCCCTAGACTCTACCTACATAAGGACATACAAGAAATAAATGAGAAACTGACTTTGCTTCAGATTTGCACAACATATAGTCATTGGGCCCAATCTAACCCCTCTTCATTTTGTTATCCCAAGTGAGCATTTTGTTATTGAGGGCTAACCATAGATGGACTTTGCGTCTTAAAGGGCCTGGAAGACTCCAGAGGGTGCCCCACCACCATTTCTTCTCTTGGGGAGCTTGAGTCATAAAAATCCTGGTACCCTTGTTTGGCTATATATTCTCTCATTGCCGAGTTTTTAGACCATCAGAGGATATCCTCATCCTCTTCATTAAGGTGAATGAAATTAGTATAGAGCAAGTTGACAAATTGTTCCCATTCGTCAATAATTACAATAATTACAAACTGAAGGCTCTAAATAGCCAGATTTATCAGTATGCCACAGAAATATTTTCAAAATTTTAAGTTTAATATGAGGTGCTTCAGAAAACCCTTCATTCATTCACAAGAAAAATTCAAATGATAAGCCTGGGATCAACACTAGTTGGGCTCTTCAGAAAATGCCATTTTCGGGAGTTGGCTGGTTCAACCGAGAACTTCCCCAAATGCCCGATGATCTCGAAATCAAGATTTTCTTGGACAACTTACTTCAACCATTAAGAAAGAGGGAGAAAACAATACTAAAATCCAAATCTAATGGAGATACCTGCCATCATATTCAGAAATTTAACTACCATTCAAACCTTAGTGACTAAACAAGATACCTGTGTTTAAAATCACTCTTCATCAAGCTATCATCAATGGCTGAAATTAAATTTATGCACAGAAATAAAACATCTTACAACATTTTCATAAGAGTAACACCAACAAGATTTCAACCCCAAAATCTTTCTTTATTGCACCAAAAAAACGATTACAAGAGCTTTCTTTAACACAAGACTCACAGATCGAATGATCTCAAATGACCCCTGACACCCTATTTAAATAAAAAATTCCCAACGGCTAGTTCGAGTGATCCATATCAAAGTGATCTCAACCGTCGATGAGGATCAAAATCTCTTTTAATCTCATCCATCAAAAATTTTAAATGTTGAAGAAATTTCACATTTTAATATAAAAATTTAAAACTTTGCATTTATTTCCTCAAAACTTTGACTTATTATTATTTTATTATTTTATTTCATTTTTTTTATTTTTTTTAAGGGACCCTCGAACTTAGCCTTTGGAAAAATCACCTAGGACCTAGGACTTATGAGGGGATAAAACATTTTCTAACCCTCAAGACACTTTACATCATGATTTTTACATTTTTACATCTCAAGGGGGGAAAACCCATTTGACATAGACCCTCATAGACTACCCAGTTCTGCGACACAAATATAATCTAGCAAATCAAGCAATAGGTAATAACCTAACCAAATAGTTAGGATTATTTCCAAATCACTTTTACATAGACTTGACCTAGCACACTAGGACTCCCCTAAGATTCTAATGACAAAGTCCATTCCGGCTTTGGGGTTAAGCTGAAGAAAAACTCTGCTGATCATGGATCGTTGAGACAAAAAACCTTCCGAAACATAGATCATCACTAGAAGATTAGGTTTACCTAGGTAATTACATGACACAGATCTGCTAAGATTATTTATGATTTACACATGCAGACTGGGTTTACAAAATAACATGATCAGGCTGATGATGACAGTCGAATGGCACAGACATATCGATCAAGCGCTATCCCTTTTGCAAAAAAAGGGGGTGTACTGCTATGGGTAGTTGACACGTAGTGGTCTGAAAGGCACTTCATTGCGGGCCCCTTGGACGAGCAGATGGTCCAAGGGCCCGAGAGAGTTTTTTTTTCCATCTAGACTTAATGTCTTGAGAAGCTTGAAGTTGAGCTTTTTTGAGGTTTTTTTCCGCCCTCTAGTCAAAGAGAGAGAGGAATCTAGGCTTAACCCCCACAACGAGGTAATAGCTTTGGACTCAACCGATTTCAACCTTAGATTATTGCCCTGATGGGGTTTCTGACCAAGAGGCAATTTTTCTTAGGGCTTAGGAGAAGAGTTGGCAAGAGATTTAGCCTCAACACCGGGAGAAAACAGGGGAGGGGGAATAGGCTAGGGAGGGCCCACCTTTGAGGAGGGTGAAACCGAGCTGCCAACCACTTTTTCATTTAGAGAATCACCATGAAGAAAAGAAGGACCTTTGTTAAGGGATGAGGTATTTCCGTCTTCTAGAGATGATGCGTCAAGGAGAGGTTGTTCCCCCAGGGATCCCAAAACTGGGTCTGTCATGTCCGTTGAGTTGGAGGGAGCTTCTTTTGTCTGCTTCGTTTACTTTTTCCTTTATCTTTTCCACATGCACCCCGCTTCCTTCTTATGACAGCCAACCAATAGGTGACCCACCTTATGGCATTTGAAACATCGAAAAGGGATCCGCCAATAATCAAGCTTTTGCACCCACGTTCCGCCACCTTTTTCTAGTGTTAATTTAGTAAGCAACCCATCCCTGGTGTCCACTTCAACCTAGGAGCTGCAACCATGCCCACCTACAGTCCACTTTGGAATCCCAGTCTCATTCTAGTCTTGTGAATTTTCCAATTTTGTTTCCTATCACCTACAAGGTGGATTCCTTCCAAAATCTTAGCGAAAGGCCTAGCAAAATTGCCCATAACTTTTGTAGGTTGTGAGCCTCCCACTCTACATCAAAATTTACTGACCAACATTGGAGTACTAAGCCTGAGAACCCCCACAACCATTGTTTCTCCGTAATTTTCTCCATGTTGGGTTGTGAGTTCATTAGTAAACAAAACCATCCATGCACCAGTAGATAAAAGGAGGGCCTATAACCCAGCGCCGACTCCCAATTCTCTTTTATCAACTTCTTGGTCGCTGCAATGGACAGCTACTTACCAAAGCACCTACCTACTACAACTTTTTGCAGGAAGAATGGCACCTCATCCAATTCTATTTTGTTGCCTACCATCAATTTTTCTACTTGATTTTTTTCAGTGAATACCTTTGGGGCCACGGCGTTTTGCAATCCCTTATGAAGAGGAGGAGGGAGGTGGATTGGTAGCTTGATTGGATTTTTCCACCGTGGAATTACTTCGAGAGAATTCATTGCCAGAGGTGTGTTGTTCAGTACATTCGGATGGTCATTCCTCCATCTAAGTACTTGTTGTCACCATCAGTACTTTGGAGTGCTTTCAAAAATACTCGGAGGAGCTTCACCATATTTTCCCTATGTTAGGGCTCAATTCATAATCCACTTCATATTCTTCCATCTCGTCTTCCAACTGGTTCATAATCTACCAAGTCTGACTCCATTTACTTCGCCAATTTTGAAAAATGCCCAAAATACTAACAAACAACACCTGCCATCAATAACGCTGTTGAAATGGGTAAAAAACTATCAAGAAAACCTCAACTTCGACACAGGATAGATAGGAAATCCAACAAAGGAAAGAGATACAAGCTCGATCCTGCAGTGCGACAGACACCAAAAATCCCAAGTATCAAGCCGCCTTATCATATATATATCATTGACAATGCCTTTTAAAAGAAGGTCCTGAGGTGCCTTGATGCCTTTCCATGAAGGGTTATGTCCTTTAATTATTAGTACTTATTATGTCTTGTCTTAATATTACTTTCATTGTAAAATTGTTTATTTATTTAATGCTTTTAATTCTATTATTTACATATATAATATAACAAGTGAAATTGAAACTAGGTCATCAATTAGCTTTGGAAATATTTCTACCTTTGCCATGTACTATGTTGTGTGCCTTGATGTTGATCATTCTTCACCCATTTATGCTTATGCCTATATCCACTTCCTGGTCACTGCAATGGATGATGACTTACCAAAGAACCTACCTACTACAGCTTTTTGCAAGAAGAATGGCACCTGATCCAATTCTATTACGTCGCCTAACACCAATTTTCTACTTGATTTTCTCAATGAATACCTTTGGGGCCACGGCCTTTTGCAATACCCTATGGAAAGGAGGGAGGTGGATGAGCAACTTGATTGGATTTTTCTGTTGCTGAATTACTTAAGAGAATTCATTGCCAGAGGTGTGTTTTCAGTGCATTCGCATGGCCATTCCTCCATCTAAGTACCTATTGTCACCATCAGTACTTTGGAGTGCTTTTGAAAAGACTCGGAGGAGCTTCACCATATTTGCCCTGTGTTAGGGCTCAAATTGTAAGCCACTTCGTATTCTTCCATTTGGTTCATAATCTACCAAGTTCGACTCCATTTACTTCATTGGTTTTGAAAAATGCCCAAATTACTAACAACCAACACCTGCCACCAATGAAAATCCGTTTTTTGCAAGAGGGTTTGAAGCAGAGCACAAGGGCATATTGCCAAGAACGGTGGTCTCGGGCAAGTGTAACCCCAACAAGAAGACGCAGCAGAACGGCACATTGTTTTCTTGGGCAGCTAGCTCCCAGATGGATGAACAGCTACTTGACTACACTTCTGACTACCTTGCTGCTGAGGATATTTGGGTCAATTTCTCTCGACCGGCTCCAGCATTGACTACGTCGGCGATAGCCAGTTTACCGATCACAGGGGTTGAGGCAGTTATAACTCAAATGGAAGATATGGCGGTCTCTCCGCAGACCCTAGAATCGACTCCGCCCCCGACAGCTATGGAAGGAATATTCATCCCGGAAGAAGGCCCGAAGTTACCCTTCCTACCCATTCCTTCCCCATCGGACCTGAACATATGGTCGCAGGCCTTCCTGGCAACAACAATTACCCAAGGTGGTGCGAGTGTTTCAGGAGAAGGACCGAATAACTTGGGTCAAACAGCACAGGGATTGCTGCCTGAACAAGTAGGAATCCTCGGGATTGCCCCCTTCTATATAGCGTTCCAACCAGTCGGCTCAGCCCCTCCTTCAGGCTGCTTCATTGGCATTCCCGGAATGGACCACGCTTCGGAAGGAAATCGTTCTGATTTAGAAGACATTGGCCTTGAGAAAGGAGAGCAAGCAGCTAAAGCGCGGCCAAAACATCCAAAAAAATCAAGGAATTCAAAAATCAGAGAAAAGGACAGGTGGTTAATCTTTGGAGAAGGAATCTCTATGGCTCAAGCAGCCCTCACAGAGAGCACGGTGTTAGTTGGAAGGGTGAGAGGCCGAAATTACTCCCCGATAGGCCTTCGGAAGTGGACAGCAGAAATTTGGGGGAATCTCCTCATACAGCTCCTAGGTATCCTCTCACTTTCCAGGGGCTGGTTTGCTCTAATTTTCGCTCATCCAGACCAGGTAGACTAGGTCTTCACGCGGTATTGGCACATCAAGATGACACCAGTGCTATTGAAGCGATGGTTGCCAATGTTTGACCCAGAAAAGGAAAATCATGGAGCGGGGCCAATCTGGGTCCGATTGCCTGCTCTCCCGTTACAATTTTGGGGGGAAGAAATCTTCAAGGTAATAGGAGATGATTTGGGTATCTATCTAGATCATGATAGAACCTACCAAGACACAGGATGCCTAGCATTGGCACGTATTCTAGTGCATCTATATACCAGAAAAGGTCTGGTAGAGAGCTACCTGCTTCAGATGGGCAACATCACTCGGAGGCAAATTCTAGATTACAAAGGCATTCCCTTTCGTTGCCGCAAATGTCACAAAGTGGGACATTTATATAAAGACTGTCCAAGAATTTCAGGGCAGAATCAAATCCCGGCCAAAGTGTTGGTCTCAGCCTCCACTCAAACTCTGGATTCAAATTTCGATTCTCAATTGGACCTCCAAGAAAGTACTCCGCCCTCTAGACTGACTCCGCAGCAGGCCGTAGCTCACCATTTCACAAGGGCATCGGATCGACCCCCTAAAAAATCCAGATCCTGGGACACGGCTTTTGCGGGTACTCCCTTCTCCACTCTTCCTCTTTTTTCTTTATCATCTTCTTTGAACTGTGTCATCTCTCAAGCTGAAGTTAAGAAGTTATGTTCATCGGTTTGTCCTATTCCCGTTGTGCCTCCCTCACTGTCCTCCCCCATTCCCCAATCCTCTGTGGATAGGACCACCTGCCTGCTCGATGATCACCCACTATCAAGTGGGCCTCACCGATATTTCCTCAGATCCCTACCTGCTGCTCCTCTTTGGTCTTAGGCCTGGACCTTGACCCCCCTCCTTCAATTACTCTCAAGCCTCCTAGAGGTCGTCAATCAAAAATTTCTAAGGCTATTAAAAGGGCTAGTGCTGAAGTGGCCTCCAGGGTCCAATCCCCAATCGACTGGGTTCTTAGAGCAAAGAGCAACCCACACTCCTCTCCCCCGTGATCTGTCTTTCCTTTAATTGTAGGGGTCTAGCCAACCCTGACAAAAAGCTGGCTCTCAAGAGGCTCTGTCTATCTGAAAGTTGGATGCTATTTCCTTCAAGAAACTTTGGGGGAAGGTCACCAGATAAATAAGCTTCTCTTAAGTTTTCTCCCAACCTGGGATTTTCATTTTTTGGATGTGAAGAGTCGCTCTGGTGGCTATGCCTTGGGCTTTAACACTCGTTCTACAAAAATCCTCAACATTTGGGGAGGAGAAGGTTTTCTTGGTCCAGATATCTGGTCTATGGAGTTTGACAGACCATTTAAGATCATCAACATCTATGGCCCTTGCCAGAACAGAGAATTCTTCTGGAACAGAACCATGGAGGCTAATTTTATGAATCAAGATAATATCATTATTGGTGGAGATTTAAATTTCTCCCTCAGATCAGCGGAATCCTGGGGTTTCAGGGGTCAAAGTGATCATCTCACAGCATTTTTTGAAAACTTGTTGGATGCTCACTAATTTCTAAATATTGACCCTGTTAAACTCAAGCCAAATTGGAGGAATCACAGATTCGGGGTAGATGCCCTTGCTAGAAGATTGGACCGATTCTTGATAAAAGCCCCTCTTATGGCAAGTTTAATTCTCTTTCGTCAATGGGTGGGGAGTGGTGGGATCTCTGATCACTCTCCTATATTTCTAGAGCTCAAAGGTAATCTTTCTAAACCCTCTTCACCTTTTAAATTTAACTCCTCCTGGTTGCTGGAGCCGAGTTTCAGGAATTTGGTCTCGGCCACTTGGATCCATTGCTCCCAGAATGAAAGCTCCTCCCCAGGGGAGCTCTTTGCAAAAAATCTAGCAGTTCTAAAAGGCAAAACAGTAACCTGGGCCAGATTAAAACAAAGAAAAGAAGATGAAGATCTTCAAAGAATTGAAAAGGCTCTACTAGCCTTCGAAGAATCAACTCCCACAGGATCGAGCTCGGCAAAACAAAAGTTGCAACTGATTCAACTGGAAACTGACAGAATAAAGCTTCTTCGCTTAAAAGAAGAAACCTGGAGGCTCAAGAGCAGAGCAATCTGGCTCAAAGCAGGTGATGAAAATTCAAAGTTCTTTCAACAATATGCAAGGGGTCGGAAAGCCATTAACTCAATCTGGGAATTACAAGACTAGAAAGGAAGGAAAGCGGGCAATTTTGAACAACTAGCTAACGTGGGGATTAGACATTACTCTAATATCTACAAGCCCCCATTGGAATAACCCTTCCAAGCATCATTCGCACTGCTAAAGCTCTGCCCAGATTCATCGAGCCGGAGGAAATTGAAGAACTAAACTCTCAAGTTACTAGAGAAGAGCTTGAAGTTGTGCTGAAGTGCTTTCATAAGGATAAGAGCCCGGGTCCTGATGGGTGGCCAGTTGAATTCTTCAGTTCCTTTTTAGATTTAATTGGAGATGATCTCATCCAGACCATTGAAGAAAGTCGAAATTCTAGCAGAATTTTGGAGGCCTTCAACTCGACTTTCCTGGCCCTTATACCCAAATCTGATAACCCTTCCTCTTTTGAAGATTACAAACCCATATCCCTCTGCAATAGCATTTACAAAATCATATCCAAAACAATAGCCCTCCGTATTAAACCCTTTCTCTCCGGAATGATATCCAAGGAACAATTTCCCTTTCTCAACCATTGCCAAATCCATGAAGCAATTAGTACTGCTCAAGAAGCTCTTCACTTGATTAAGAAGCTCCATAAAAAGTTTGTCATCCTAAAAATTGATCATTCCAAAGCCTTTGATCGTACCTGTTGGTCCTACCTCAGGATAACTCTCACTCACATTGGCTTCCCCTTTGCTTTCATCAATTGGATCATGGGTTGTCTTACTTCAGTCTCCTTTAGTATTCTCATCAATGGAGCGGCTTCGGCTTTCTTTCATGCGGAACGAGGCCTTAGGCAGGGATGTCCTCTCTCCTCGCTACTCTTTCTCCTAATCTTGGAAGGCTTCAGCAGACTGATAACAAAACGCAGAGAGGAAGGCTCTTTGGCTGGAGTCAGGCTCTCAAATATGTCCTCTATAACCCATCTTTTATTTGTTGACGATGTTCTGATTTTTTTAAATGGATCATTTCAAGACTCGTATGCTTTCAAGGCTATTCTAGATCTTTTTTGTATAGCTACAAGCATGCAGGGAAATATTGCAAAATCAACTATTATCATATTTTCCTGCCCGCTGAATGAAGCAAGATTAGCTAACCAATTTTTTGAATATGAGCGTCAAGATCTGGATGATGGTCTTAAATATTTGGGTTTCAGATTAAAACCAAATGGTTATCGCATAGCAGTTTGGACTTGGCTTATAGCCAAGATTGAAAGCAGAATCAATATTTGGCAATAGAGACAGCTTTCTAGAGCAGGTAGGTTAACTCTCCTCAAGTCGGTCCTACAAGCTATTCCAGTTTACTGGATGTCACTGGCCTGGATTCCCAAAGGCATTTTAAAAAGAATTCAACAATTATGTTGTCGCTTCCTTTGGCGCGGACAAATTCCAGGGAGAACCTTGCTTGGGTCCATTGGGACAGCATTGAGAAACCCAAAAAACTGGGGCGTTGGGGCATAAAAAATTTGCATTTATTCGCTGAGGCTTTGGCTGCAAAACTGGGCTAGCAACTTATTAATTCCAGAAGTCTTTGGCAGGAAATCACTTATCATAAGTACATATATCCGCTCTCAATTCTAGAATGGATCCGTAGACCTTCAGTTCCTACGGTTGGATCCTCCATAATTTGGAAAGCATTATCTCAGTCTATCTCTCTGATCAAGCATGGTCTGGCTTGGAAAGTTGGCAATGGAGTTCAAGTGAGGATTGGTTTGGACGCGTGGAGTGGATGTGGGAATGACCATATTCCCCCCTATCCTCTTTGCAATTTCCTTCAAGACTCAGGCATCACCCACTTATCACATACAGCAGATGATATTCAAGACAGGTGGCAAAACCAGACCTAGAAGGACCACATAACACTCAACATTTTGACAGTTTGGGTCGATGATTGGCAGAGATTCATAGGCTCATTAGAGGAGGCCAATGTGCGTATAAACGACAATCAAG